>CAUDNR010000315.1:24297-34819 GCA_958430865.1 Entrophospora sp. SA101
AAATATAAAATTATAAAATATCCAGTGCTTGCAGTTGCTTTCTAATTTGGTCAGCTTGTTTGTAATTTCCTTTGCTCCTTAAATCTTGCCAGTTTTTAATTAGTAATTTGACCTCTAAATTATAAGTTGGTAAAGCAAATTTAAACCCTAATAGGTCAAGGATAAAATAAAAATCATTAACCATTTTTGTTAATTCTCAACTCTCCCTTTCTCTTTGATCGATAATTTTATTAAGTGAGTTAATGGTCTGTTCTAAAAAAAAAAGAACTTTAACGGTATTAAGATTATTCAGTAAACTAGTAATTATTTCTTCCCCTTTCGGTGCTTCTTGCTCTGTAATTTTTATCTGCTCAGTGTATAAGTAAAAATTCAGTTTTTTGAGTAAATTTTTAATTTTTTGAGTATAATCAGTGGCTTGCTGAATTAATTCTTCACTGAGATTAATTACTTGGTTATAGTGAGTATTTAAGATTAAGTAACGAAAGACATTAGCACCATATTTTTCGTAAAAATGCTTTGCCAAAATAACATTGCCTAACGATTTAGACATTTTTTCTTTACCGCAATTAATATGGGCAATATGTAATCAAATTTGGCTTAATTCTTTATTATTATGGGCTAAATACTGAATTCTTTCATTTTCGTGATGGGGAAACAATAAGTCATTACCCCCGCCATGGATATCAATAGTTTGACCAGCAAAAAATTCCTGAATAAAGACAACGCACTCAGTGTGTCAACCCGGCCTTCCCGTTCCTCAGGGTGAATTTCAGACAATACCTTTTTCGGTCTTTTTTCACAGCACAAAGTCACGGCTACTTTCCTTATCGGCCTGAATAATTTCTCGCGTTCCTTCCTTTAATTTGCTGAGATTTTGCCCGGAGAGTTTGCCATACTCGGAATTTTCCTCCACCCGAAAAAATACTTCTCCGGCTTGCCGATAGGCTGAGTAGTTTTTGACTAAGGAGGCGATAAAAGTTTGAATTTGAGGAATGTAATTAGTTACTGATGGCAAATGAGTAGGAGATAAAATATTGTAATCAATTAAATTAGCCAAGTAGGCCTGGGTGTAGTAATCACTAATTTCTTTTTCACTCTTTTCTTCTTTTTCGGCTTTGGCAATTATTTTGTCATCAATATCAGTAATATTTTGGATATAGTTAACTTTAATATTCAGTTCTAATAATAAACGATGTAAAACATCAAAAATAATGACTGGTCGTAAATTGCCAATATGAATATGGTCGTAAACGGTCGGACCGCAAAGATAGATATTAATAGTTTGACCCGGTTGTAAATTTAGTTGAGTAATTCTTTTTTTTAGACTGTTGAATAATTGAAGAATAAAAATTCTTTTTGCGTCAATAATATGATTTTCCATTAAATTAGGTTAATCTAATTTTTGTGGATAAGTAGTGAACTGAAAATATAGGGTTTGGGATGTTTATAAATCAAAAAGAAAACCTACCAAAAATATTTGTAGAAGTGATATGAAAAACTAATAATTCAATTTTAAAACTCAATTATTAGGGGGGGAAATACTCCTCCTTTTATGCTTTATGGAAAGTTTTTTTTGTCTTTAAGAGCAAGTTCGTTTATCGTAAACGTAATACAACTCCTGTTCCTCCCTTAATCCCTGCTGCTACAAAAAAAGCATAAAGCGAGCAAAAAAACAGACAAAGCAGTCAGGATAATATTGAATAATCTCAAAAAAGAAAATGGTATCTTCATTCTTTGACAAAGATAATCAAAAGCACATTAATAGACATCACTATCAAAAAAGAAACCCAAAAATGAAATTTAAAGACTTCTTTGCGTTTTCTTCTTTTTCTTGGTTAATAGTATTTATACTATAAAAATATAATATATTTTAGTGTTTTACCACCGCCTATATCCATAGTAAAAAAACTGTGTTGTGCTTTGTTTGGTTCCTAGACTTGGCAAAAAGGACTAATAATTTCAGTGAGAACCACAATTATTAGGGGGAGTTGGAGAACTCCCCTCTTCTCTTAGAAATTAATGTTTCTGAATTTTATTGATGTTTATTCCATTTTCTTTTACAATTTTTGCAAACAAGATTAGCCTTTTTTCAAGGAGTTAAAGCACCAACATATATTCTCTTATCTTTGTTATCTAATTCACCTTTACACCTTTGGCATTTACTAGTTAAGATTTTTATGTTTTTTACAGTAATTGGTCCTAATATAAACAAGACTACTATTAAGAAAATTATTAAAGTGATTAAACTAGTTGACCCTATTTTGCCGCTTTTTTTAAATTGGAGTAAAATGGCAATAGTACCTAGTATCAGAATTATAGGAAAGATAATAATTTGCAAAATAGCAATTCCTTGAATAATCATATTTTTTTTGCTCTAAATTCCTATATGACTCTGACTTTTATTCAAAAATTTTTTTACCTAATTTTTCTAAGTCAACGGAAAAACCTCCAAAGGGAGTTTCAACACCCGTTTCTTTACCAACTTTAACTCCAAAACCTCCTAAGTCAGCTTCCATCTCATCATCTTCAACTTTAAATCCAGTATCAGCTTTGATGCCAACATTAGCTTTGACCCCCGTTTCTGCTTCTGCACTTGCTAAATCAGTTCCTATTCCAACTTTGGCTGAAACACCTTCTGTACCTGCTCCTATTTCACCTCCGGCATGAGACTCTTCAAGAAATTAACTTCTCCATCATCATCTTTCTTGCTAATTGTTGAATAACTAAGATCACTGCTAACTCTATTATCCAAATCAATTCCCGCTTTTGTTTCAGCAGAAATCACTCCCGCTTCAAAGCCATCGCACCCAATGTCTCTTGCTTTTAACGAAACTCCTTTTTCATCTATTGAAACACCATCTTCATCAGGACAACCAATAAAGAAGTCTTTTTCAGTTGGCTTTTTTGTTTTTAATTCTTGATTATCTAAATATCTAACTTCTTCTGTTTTTTTGTAATTTTCTTTTATTAAATATGGATTTAATTTTGGCATATAATTATTAAATCATTCTGTATTTTCTTATATTTTTTGCTATCATTAAGCCACTGATAACTTGGCATCTAATATTTAAACAGCACTAGATAACTGCTTGCTTATTTCTTTTAAAACAGTTGGCTTCTGTTTACCAATTCTTTATTTAAAGAAGTATTACTTATCTACTTCCTTTGTCAGAAAGTTTTATACATAACTTTTCTTTGGCTTTAATATTCTAATGGTGGAACTGGTTAAGAAATCACGACAAATCCAAAGATTATTAGAAAAACTCCAATAACCTAATTAGAATACTACTTTACCCAATTTTACTTCTGGGAAAGTCGCTGGTCTAGGCTCTTGCTTTTTAGTAAAAGTCTTGGCTAGTGCGAAAGGGAGAAGTTTACTTATTTTTGTTGTTCGCTTATTCTCTCTAATTCTTTGTGCCTACTAGGCACGGGACTAGATGATATTTGAGATATTGTTTGTTTACCATGATGTCTCATATACTTTTTTTAATTTAATATTAACTATAAATTAATTTTATTATAGTATTTTTTCCTTTCTAAACTTCTCCATATCCTTAAAAGTTAAATCAACTCCACAAAACTCCCTTTCTAATTCTTGACAAACTTCTAACACGATAAAAGAACCCGCACACGGATCAACAATTAAGTCTCCTTTTTCG
The DNA here is from genome assembly GCA_958430865.1 of Entrophospora sp. SA101. Taxonomy (NCBI): domain Eukaryota; kingdom Fungi; phylum Glomeromycota; class Glomeromycetes; order Entrophosporales; family Entrophosporaceae; genus Entrophospora; species Entrophospora sp. SA101. The sequence goes on from CAUDNR010000315.1 coordinate 27,957, forward strand.
GTAGTAGCGGTAATTAAAGACTTGATTAACTCTCTTGGTTTTTGGTGCGGATGCTTTCGTTTACTAGGTGGCAAAACATTCTCCTCCCAGACATTACCAAACGACCTATTTTTAAATAATTTCCCGCTCTGCGGTGATTTCTGAATTAGGAAACAAAATTCGGCATTAGAACGCAACCAATTCCCTAATCCCAGAGTATTTTTTTTATGCCAAACCAGAAAATCCACTATTTTAAGAGAAGGAGTTTTTAATAATCATAACGGCACTCTATCATTACCGAGCAGAGTTTTATTTACTCACAAGAGACAAAACGCTGAGGGTTTTAATACTCTTTCCGCTTGCTCTAATATTCTTAATATCTGATAGTCTGATTGAGAGTAAAGAGGGTAATTAGTCCGCAAAACATTCCGCACGGGTTCATATTGGGGGTCTAGGAACACGAGACTAACTGAATTATTTTCTAAATTACTTAATAATTCCAAGGCTTCCCCGCTTTGTTTGGTATTTAGTGAATATTTTTCTGGTGGCGACATATAAAAATAACAATATGTCTGCTACTAATTTGAAAAATATCACCATCCAAAAGAAACAGGATGCTAATTTTAAGGATTATTATCTAATTGTTGATAAAGACACCGACAATGCCTATTTTTGCTTCTCAGGAGCAGTAAAAGATGGTTGGAGTGATTTAGTAAATAAAAGAAGTAGAATTAGAATTTGAGACTAATGAACGGGGGAATAATAAAGTAGTTAGTTTTTTTTCTCCCCAGGGAACGGAGTTTATTGTTTAGTTTATTATTCTTCTCTGCTTTCCTCACAAGAAGCAAATATTCCTTTGCTAATTATCCGAGCAGGTAATATTTCATCAGTTTCGGTAAAATGAATATACCTTCCTTCGTTTTGTAATTCGTATTTTTTTAGTTGTTCGGGCTTAGTATCCTCCTCTAATATTCCGTATTTAGTTAGCAAGTTAACCTCAATAATAACTTCCCTGCCATCGTCTAATCGAGTTATTAACTTTCCTTTCTTTATTTCGCAACTAATAATTTTGGCTGGTTGTTCTTGATTAATTATTAGTGGCTTATTTGACTGTTGAATTTCTTTTAATCTATTGTTAACCATAATAAATTATTTTAAAAGGTTCTGTTTCATTCAATTCCTACTTCTTTTAAGTCTTTTTGTATTTTTGCCACAATATCCCAATAATTATCGTTAACAAACTTCCCTATTAAAGTTTTTTCCTCATCCGCAATTTTGCCTCATTGTTTTTCTATGCGGTAATTCGGATAACCATTTTTTAAATATAATTCTATTTCTCCGGTCTGTCCTTTAAAATGAAGGTGAATTCAGTCTAATGGTTTGTTCTCGGGTGGAATATGTTCTTTGGCGTATAAAGTAAATTCAATAGCCTCGCCAGCGTCGGCGGTGGTCGGGCTTTTTAAAAAGTTGAGCCATTTATTAATTATTTTTACTCAACTCTTTATTTTCCTTAATTATTTAGTGTTTTTTTTACTTCTTTTCAATCACAAATAAGTAAATAGTGAACCAACTAATAAAGAGCCGACAATTACCGGAATTAGCAGTAATAAGTTATTATTGTCCTTAGTTGGTTTTATTTCTGATTGATAATTAGCATTAAGGGTTCGCTGATTAGATTGAGAATGAGAATTATTATTAGCATTTGCTTTAAGTTCTTGGAGAGCTTTTAATAAATCCAAAGTTAAAGTGCCTTTTCAAGTGTTAATTTTAATTTTCTTATTTTCCACCATATCTATTACTTAAACTTCTGAAATTAAAGTTGGGTGGTTTTAAGGCCAAATTATAATAATAATTACCGCCTTTATCTCCTAAAAAGGAGAGATCAGAAAATCAAAAGAAAAAAATTCATCCAAGTCTAAAAATATTAAAATCATGTATATGAGTAAGGTAAGAAAATTATTAAAAAGAGATTAAAAAACAACAATAATAATATTTTAAAAAACTTATGTTGCAAAAAATAAATAACAGCAAAAAGATAGAAAAAAATGAAAATCTTAACATTAGCAATTACATAACAGCAATGGAGAGAGAGAGAGAGAGAGAGAGAGAGAGAGAGAGAGCAAATGCCCCAAGTGTGGTGGTAATGGAGAGGGTTCTTGGCTTTGTAGAAATGCGACTTGTGAGAATTTTTTTAAAAGCAAACCTTTACCCGACAAGAATAAGAGTAAGAATAAAAAGTTTTGTGGTGAATGTAATAAAGAAACTATTTGAATTACTCTTAAAGGAGTTCGCATGAAAGCAGGTTTCGCAAGTGGTTTCAATTGCTTTCCTTGCTTTTTAGAAGATTTAAGAAGAGACTTTCAGCAAGATATCCAAGAACATGGTTTAAAAGCCTGCCGAGATGAATGAGATAAGAATATAAAAGGGCAATTAAAAAGAAATATCGAAGCACAGCAAAACCCTGAAGTAAAAGAATTATTTGAAAACTTTCTCCAAACTATCGAAAATGATTTATATCCCGGAGGAAAGGGAAAAGGCAATAGTTCAGGTTGGATATGGTTTTTAGTGATAGTAGTGATTGTTGTGGTTGGAGGATTAATTGGATGAATTTGATATAGAAATAAAAATAAGGAAAATCATGGAAAAGAAACAAATTAGAGGAAATAGAGACCAAGTCTTGTCAAAAGATAAAGGTGTTAATTGTTGCCATGTAGCAATTGCTGTGGCACTTTTCTTTGGAATTGCTGTAGTAGTTGTGGTTGGTCTTTTTTTGGGTTATACTGTGAAAATCAATCACCAACAAGTAATTTTAGAAGCGAACGAAAGAAATCATCAGTCAAGGATTAAGGAACTGGAAAAGAAAAATGGGAAAGAATTAGAAAAAATTGAAGAGTTAGAAAAAGAAATAGAGAAATTAAAAAGGAAAAGCGGAAATTAATTTTAGGAAAAGTAGTAATTTAAATTTTGGCGTTGACATGCATTGCACTAAACCCGGCAAGTAAGCAGAATAAACAACTCAAGTTCTCAACTGTCATGATTTTACATTATTTTGCAGTCTTTTGGTGGTAAATTAGGAGAATACAATATCTGTCTCAATTGCTTATTTAAAAATTAAGTTATTATGTTAGCCATCTTTAAATTTTGTGGTGAAATCACCACCAAAGTAGTTGTTTTTTGACAAAGTATTGACCTAGGAGGTTTTCGTCCCTTCTGATACTTCATTAGGTTTAGGATTATTAACGATTTTTGGTTTCTTTTTACGCGAATTATTGTTTATGGTGCGGGTGGTAGTAGTACTAGTAAGATAAGAGAGAAAAAATAAATTTATGCTGTGCAGCGAATGCTATAAAGAGATAAATCAAGGAAAAGAAATTCAAGTCAAAGGAACAATATTTTGCGAAAACTGTGTTAAAAAAGATGATGAATTAATAAAAAAAGAGATTGTTGCTATATGTCACAAATGTTGTAAACCAATTTGTAACAACTAAAAAAAATTATGAGGTCTCGGTGTGCTGAAATATTGACGGTGGAAGCAAGTCAACAAATTTAATTATGTGTCATTTATGTCATCGAAAATGACTGGTTAAAACACAAAAAGAAAATGAATGATGAAAAACAAAAGTATCAATTATTAAAGCAATTATTAATTATCTCACATTCCTTTCATCATTCTTATTAACTCTTTTGGCGGTCTTTGCTTCCTCAAAAGAAAAACCCTTTTCATTTATTTTCTCTTTTGCTATTCTCTTAACTTGTCAAATAATTATCTTTGTCCTTTCAGTTCGTAGTAATAAAAATATTCAAAAGAGAAGAAGCAAGAAATAATATAAAGTTATATTATACAGTAGAAGATTTTGCTAAATTACAAGTTATGGTAATGGAAAATAAATATCTTGGTAACGATGGTTATTTTCTTTAATTTTATAAATTTCTTTCTAGGCACTGATAATAATAAAATCTTTATATGAAGTTCAAAATTGATTGGACGAAACTAAAAAAGTTTTTTTTTTGGTTAATAGGCTGATACCGAGAAGACCTTTCCCCACCCATCAAGTGCCGAATTCGCAAAAAAAATGAAAAATCATTGGTGGGAAAAGCTTACTATTTTTGCGATTTAAAAGGTTGAAAAATCAAAAGTCCTCTCCGCGGTGTTATTAGCAAAATCTATCCTAATTATGCTCTCCAAATCACTAATCAAGAAGGGTTGCAAATATTAATAAATATTCAAGTTGATAGAAAAAATCCCATGCCGCTGGGAAAAATATTACAATGCGAAGTAAAAGAAGGACAAGAAGTTAATCCTAAAACGGTACTTTTTATCGTTTATTTAGAAGAACAAGTTATTAGCGTCTCAGTTTATATTCCTTGACAGCCGGAAGTTATCAGCAAAATTGGTATCTTTCAAAAAGATGATAAAAAATGTTTTGTCAAAGTTTATTATCGTAATCCCTATGCTAAATTACAATTTAAAAAGCATGGTAGGTATTAAAAAACATTTTCCTTTAATGCCTTTCTCAAAAATTAACCCAAATTAATATTAGTTCAAGAAAAAGAAATAAAACTCATGAATTAATTAAAATGAACCAGCAAAAATGTCCTAATTGCAGCCATCCCTTAACAATAGACCTTTGTCAGCAAAAGCAATTCCAAGCTGAGATTTGAAATTGTCTGAATTGTCATTGAAGTGGTGTCAAAAAAGTCCTCCAAGATATTTACAAAGATATCTCGGAAGAAGAATTTATGGAAGAAAGAAAATTGGCTAATCATCTCGTAAAAAAATTACTTCCTAAGCAAAAAATAAAGATTAGATTTGTGGAAGAGTTGGAAGACTCTCGAAAATACAGTAATACTCGTCTCTGAATACCTAGTGATGAAGTAATTGATATTATTTTTTCTCGTCAAGTCTTACAAAAACGGAAAGTATTCAAAGATGCTCTTCCTCATGAGTTTGCCCATGCGGCTAATGAGGTTCGTTTTCATCCTGACTACAATCCTAATTCTACTCTGTTTTCTCGCCATTGTTCCCGCTGTGGCACTCCTCATCCCGGAAAAGGACATGATAAAATTTGACATGATAAGTATGATGAATTTAGAAATAAATTACTAAAAATCTAATATATTATGACTGGACTACTTACTAATTTAGAAATTCCCAAGCAAAGCGTTCAATCTCAGAAGCTACTAATGACCATAGAAAATTCCTTTTGTGGTGTTTGTGAGAAAGAGTTTACCGAAAAAGATATTCAGGAGAATAATTTTGTTTTAGTTCTTGCTTCTCGGAACAATAAGATAAATAATGCTAATGTTCTACTTTCTATCCAAAGTTTTCGCCATGAGAAATGTCCCCGAAAATACCGCAATTGAAAAACTTATCAGAAATTAGTAGGTAGTGTTCATTAATTAGCCCTTATTTTAGCCTTGTATAAGAAAACATAAAATTCTTATTTAAAAATATGACTGGCAAACAGTTGGTTATTGAAAAAAGAAAAAATATGAAAGAGTTGTGCCGTCATTGTCAAAAACTTGACTATTTAGAGACTTGCGATAGTTGCCAAAAACCAACTTGTATTAGTTGTTTAGTTTTGTTAAGTGGTTCGGAAAAGTTATTTTGTAAAGAATGCAAGCCAGAAGAATTTGCTTACTAAGTAAAGAGACGCGTATTTAATCTCATCATTTCTATCAAATATTTAAAGGCAATTATATACAACTTTACACTAAATCAAACAATACTTGATTTAAATAAAGAGTTAGCCAATTTGAGTAAAATAGAAAAATAATCAGGTGTGCATAGAGAAAAAATGCTAAAATTAGATATTATGGAGGTAATGAAAAGTAAATCTATTTCAGCTATCGAAGTATCTAAATTGTTATTATCTTTTGACCAAGGGAGAGAATATTTTTGCGACGGAAAAATGACTGTGAGAAAAGAAGAAGAAACCGACCCTCCCACTATTGGTAATTTTCGTTTAAATAAAATGCTACATATTTGTTATATGCTTCATTACGCTAAATATGGCAAACCTCTTTTTTTTGAAGAATTACGAGCTTATCAGTGAGGAGCCGTTGTTTACCCAGTTTATAAAAATTTCTTTTCTCTATATCGAGAGTTATTGAAAACAGAAGAAATTAATGTGGATTCTGAGCGAAAAAACTTCGTTAGTAAGATTTTTTATTATTTCAAAAATTATCATGATAAAGATTTAGAAACTTTTTCTCATGATGATATTGCTTGAAGAGAAAGATGAAAAGGACGTTTAGAAGAAGATGATGACCGCATGATTATCAATGAAGAAGTAAAAAATTTTTACCACGATATTTTGGGGCATATAGTCCGCGAAGTAGAACTAAGTTAAATTTATGGCAGCAATTACTCTTCATTCTAATCAAATCATCAAATTTGCTACTAACTATGATGATGGAGTAGACGATTTAACTGGTTGAAGGTATTATTTATTATGAAAAATAGATGAAGAGAAAAAAATGTTAATTCTTTTTCCGCTAACTTCTAACCATAATCAACAAAATGCTAATTTTGTTAGTCAAAATAAAATTACTGCTCCTCGTCCTCCTTGTTTACAGAGTGAATTTTATCCTAACAGTTTTGTCAATACTAATCGTTTAGTAATGGTTTCTCATAAAGATTTTTCTTATTTAAAATCTTGCTGAAAATGCTTCGCTTCTTGTTTGAGTAAAGAAGATTTAATTTTAAAAAAAGAAGTAAGTGGTAAGGAGATTTTAATTATTAGAAGATATTTCTACACTAGACTGTAATTGCTCATTTTCTTCCAATCGCAATTCTAATTTTACTATTTTTTCTTTAACTTGACAAATCTTGTTTAGTTCTTCTTCGCTTAGTATATGCAGTAAACTATTTTTTGTTCATT
>CAUDNR010000316.1:2058-21269 GCA_958430865.1 Entrophospora sp. SA101
AATGGAAGATTTTAATAATCACATTACTAAATTTTGATCCCTGAAATCTTTGGTAATACCAATGTTCACTTTGTCTGGTTTTGTTGCAGTATGCTCCAATTTATTGATTTTGATGAGCATAATAACAAAAACCAAAATTTATTAAAAAACAATGAATGAATTTGTTGGACCTGGAGAATTATTTTGCTTTAAATATTGAAAAAATCAAGCCCTCAATGAAGCTTTATTACCAGTTTTTTGATACTTAACAAAACACTGAACTATTTAATAATGAAGTGGATTTGTCAATTTGACTGTTACCATTCACAAAACTGAAATAATATCACTACTTTTGCTTTCCCATTTAGTGTGGATGCAAAGAAATTCTTTTGGATAAATACTATTATTGATTTTCAGTTAATTGGTTTTATTAATTTTTTCTACTGATCCAAAAAAATGTAAATTCGATAAGTCGGTCACATGAGGCTACTGGCTTAATCGAGTGTGCAATTGTGATATCATTTTGATCCCTGAAATTTCTTTGTGGCACAATGTACATTGTTAAGTATGCCTTATGCTGTTCAATAATAATTAAATTTTTAAATAATTTTTTCAATTATGGATTATCAACGGCAATTACTTGAAGAATTGATGGCACCCTTTCAATCTTCTTCAAAGCACACTTTTTGGGATGATGCAGTGTGTAAACATTATTTAGTCAAGTTTTGTCCTAATTCTTTATTTACCAATACAAAATCAGATCTTGGTAACTATTATACATATTTTTTTTTCATTTTTGTTTAAATACTTTAATAGTTGCTTATTATTTTTTTTTTAATAAGGCCCATGTACTAAAGTACATGATGAAAAACTTCGTCAACAGTTTGTATTTTTATATGTTGTATTATTATTGATTATATTATTTTTCTAATTATGATATATCCCTTTTTTTAAAAAAAATTTATAAATTAATAAAAAGATATCAAGAAGCAGCAGATCGTTCAAAGTATGGTTATGAAACCAAATTTTATGACTATTTGACAGTGTTATGTAATGATCTAGATAAAAAGATTCGTAAAGGAAATGAACGTTTAAATGTTCGTCCTGATGATACAGTAAGTTTATTTTTTAAGTGAAACATTAAATGAAATGATTTGGAATTTTATTGTCATAAAGATTCATGTGATTATTTTACTTTGATAGCTTCTGAATCCAAATAAAGATGAAAAAGAAGAGAAAATTATCATTCTAGATGAAAAAATAAAAGAATTATTGGTAAAGGTAAGTATTTGACAAATGATTAATAAATCAGTTGAATATGTATGTATGTATATGTATGTATGTATACATTAATTTGTATACTTTATACTAAAATTAATGATTATTTTAATAAGATCGAAGAGGCAGGCGAAGAAGGCCGTGTACAAGAAGCACAAACATTAACCAAAGAAGTGGAATCACTTCAAAAAGATTTGGACTTTTTAAGAAATGTAAGTATAAAAGTATAGGAAAACTTATTTACATACAACAGAAAAAAATTTTCTGCCAACTTAAAACATGTAGATAAGCAGAATCAGCAAGAAACATAACATTTGAGGTAACTCTATTGCCTAGTATATATATAGTCTCTAAATTGGATATATATATATATATATATATTTATGCATATATAATTTAGCTTCTTTTTTTTTTTAACACAAAAAAATTGCTAAAAAAAAAAAAATCAAAGCTAACCTTATAAACCCAACTTTTTCACATTATTAAGATAATTTCTTTTTAAATTAAATTTTTTTTAAAGAAAAAATCATATATATATTATATATATTTATTATTTAATATTCAAAAAAAAAAAATTTTTTTTTTGAAAACTGTTATTTACAATTTTGCTTCCAGTCACTACATACATACATGCATACATATTGAACAATGAAAGTAATCCCAGGAGAGAGACTTTACAAAAAAATCGGTAGATTTTCAAAATTTTTTAAATCCCCTGTTCACTAACCATTATTATTTCCAAATCTATTTCATGAAAACCAATCAATTCTCTATATCTCTACGGACCTTCTCCTCTTTCTGATTTTGACTTAAAACAATTAGAGCGATGACTCAAATCCACTATTTAAACAAGAAAGAAGAATGCTGGTTTGTGATGTTTGTGGAGCTTTTCTAGTGACTAATGACACTTCTAATCGGATGGATGCACATCTGCAAGGAAAACAACATAAAGGCTATAAACAAATTCGTGAAACTCTTCAAGAATGGAAGGTAACGAATGCTATTATATTAATATTCATTATTTAATATGCTATTTTTTAATTGGAAAATTGACTTTTTTAGCAACAGAGGTCATATTCATCACGAGAACCAAATCAGAGAGAACATCGACGAGATTCATATAGTCGACATGAACCATATCCCCGTAATCCTCCACCACGTAGAGAAAGACATAGGGATAGAGATTATAGACGCGATGAAAGAGATTATTATGAACGAAGTCACGATGACCATAGTCATAGGAGAAATAGTCATGAATCTAGACGTGATAGAGATGATAGAAGTCATCGGCATCATGATGATTGAAAAATAAATTTATTATTTTTAATTATTTTATAGGTACTTGAAAAAAAAAATAGATGAGAATTAACTTTTTTAATTAATCATCATTTTGGTATTATTATATTTTATCCTTTAGTATAAAGCATTAATCCTTGCTGGTTTATGAGGAAAATGTAATAACAATATATATATTTCACAAAATAAATATAAACTATATTAATAGGTATATTATATACATATATATGGCTTATGATGAATTTTGGGGTGGATACGAAATTTCGATTAACTAACTTGATACAACATAAATATATAATGATAATTTTTTTTGTATTCTATTAAATTGGTTTTAAATAATTATAATTCTCTAACCCTTCCTTCCTTTTCTCATTATCCATCACCATCTGATATACTCATTTTACTATAATCAACAATGTAAGAATCTATCAATAACTTTTCAAATCCTTGGGAATGTCTCAGAATATGGTAATAATCCATCTATTAACTATATAAAATAAAAATTTTACATTTATTTATTTATATATATAATCTCCGATTTCTAATAATTGGTTGAATTGAAATTCCTTAGTGGAACATTTAAAATTTTTTGAATTGGTATTCCAATCTTCTTTTTCTAGATTAATATACCATCTATTGTTTAATCTTGTTATACTGTTAGATAAAGAACAATTGGTTCATAATTTGCTTGAATAAATTTAATAACCTGTGAGGTTGATCCAAACTAAATTGCAAGTAATATTGAATTTTCGCTAAATTACATACTTTAATTCTTCAGTACATCTTTCTAAATGGGGGCTTTTCTAGGAAAAACTGGACACGAGACCCCCTGGTCAAAATTGGTTTAACAAAAATTTCTTTCGGATTGATCTATACACCCCATTTTTATGTTACACGAAAATTTTTTAATTGATGATCCGGGCAACTTAATAAAAGATCGTCAGAGCTAAAATATTTAATTAAAAAACAAGCAAGAATTAATTAACTCCTTTCAGTCTATTTTTTCTTAATAATAACATATTATTAAGGTCAACTTACACATAGTCAAATATCTTTTTAATGATTTTACTATATTTAAGATTACTCGTGGGCTCAAAGCATGCATCCATTCCAATACTTATTTTATAAGTGCATCATTTAATGAAGATGAAAGTTGTTCATCGAATATTGGCCTTGTTAATTTATATGGATTATCATTCGTAACCAGCTCCCATTCTTTCGAAGTGAAAGTATCATATCGACATGGCCAGTCTAATATTATAATAGATGCTAGTGCACTAAATGTAATGGAAAAAGGGTGAGTACATCCTCACACGGATATGTTATGTAATCACAAATGTGTAAGGTTCTTAATGCTTACGAAATTTCTGTTGTGTCATTCCATGTGTGTTTTTTATGATCATTTTTTAAATCACGTATTAATCTTAATTGATATTTCTTGAACCTTGAAGAAACATCTATTGTTTCTACTACCCACTGAAAATAAAATAATAATAATAATAATAATAATAATAATAATAATAAATAATAAATTGTACAATTAACAAAATACAAAGTTTCAATTTAACATATACTTTAACATCACACTCTTGTCGTATTTGTTGTTCTATTGAGCCATAATCAAATGTCAAGATTTCACTTTCAATAGTATCGGTTTCACTTGTGCTTGGCACATTCGATTGTTGAATCCGTGCTTGATTATTCTCGTCATCTTCATCTTCGATTTCACCTTCAGTTTGTGAAAATTTTAATCAGAATTGTTGCAAGAGATTGCAATTATTGAAAATATTCAAGAAAAAAATTTGATTTTCATGCAACAAACCCTCTTCTAAACTAAGAAATGCAATAATACAAATGTAAATTGTTAATTAAACTAGAATGACGACAAATTGCAATGACCGCAATTACCAATACCGTTCTTTTTTTAAAACTAGAGTGACAACGAGTGGCAATAACCACCATTCTTTTGATAAACACTTACTCGCTTCTTCCAAGTATGCTAGTTTCTTTATCTCTTTTGTTAATCGTAAATGACATTTTTTATTTTAAAAGAAAGAAAAAGAAGACAAATTTTATTTGATCGGCAAACACGTCATTAATCTAAAATTTCGGACGCAAAGTGAGCTTGATTAATTCACATCATTTTTTTTCAATTTGTAATCAAATAAAGTTTATTTAGAATGATTTATTTCACAAAATAAAAATGTGTTAATTCACACAATGAGTTTAAAATATTTAAAATTTAAAATGCTTATAAAAAATAATAAAAAATTAATTTTTTTGTAGTTTAGATAGTATTATCATCATTGTCAATATCTACATTTATATCTTGAACTTCAACTTCATCCTCTTGGTTCTCGACCACAAGATATTCATTGTATTGATAATAGCACATTGGTGTTTTACCCTTGTTATTATTAACTTGATTTATTGCATTCGCCAATATCTCTGGTCTTGGCATATTCAAGGAAGCATCAGAGCACATTTTCTTGATTGTCACTTCTTCCTTGTTGCTTGGCTTTCATAATCTCTTACCTTGATGATGATGAGTTTGATGATGTTGCTAATGTGTTTATCGATGATAACTCGTGAGATTTTTTACCAATGATCTGCTCATTAAATTTCAACAAATCATCATTCTTTTTTTTTGACTCTAGTTGTCGTTGATGATTTTGCATGATGTTCCTTCCCACAAACAGCTCACCACGCTACTGAAAAGACCGCTGATGATTTTGTTGCATCGGCTACTGCCGAATGTCCCTTTCCATTTGAGACAGTATATGTACGTGGGATCATTACTTTGTTGGATGTGCTGGTGAATGAATTGTAGGTGTTCCTTTCCATTATGAAGAAGTTTTGTTCTAGTTCACCCTTTGGCTTGGCCTTTTCTTTACAAGGAGAAGAAAAAGTACCGAACAGAGGTGCTATTAGTAGATCATGCATGTTGGGCTCCTTGCTCAAAGTTTTTAGGTCCAAGTTTATTGCTTGAATGACAGTTACCTATACAAAAAAAAAATATCATTTTTTAAATATTTCATTTATTTATCGAAATAATAATAAATGATTATTAAAAAAAACATTAAGAAATCTTCCAACCATCATCATAATGGAATCTTCCTTAATTTCTTGGATCATTTCTTCAAAAGTTCTGTCGAAACTCCTTAAAATGCAACTTTACAAATTCTTTATCGTCTACTCTGCTATATGCAACACCTGTATAAACATTTGCACCGCTCACAGTTTTTATACATACAATAGATGTTAAAATCGATGCCATCGTTTAAAAATAGATTTATTGTTGTAGCAGCGTTAAAATCAAAGACGTTTGAAAATAAATATCAAAATTTATTGAAAATTGAAAATAAAAAAAAATAAAAAGATGTTGAATTGTCAGTTATTTTTATTAAAAAATTTATTACCATTATTAATGATTATCACTAATAACAACAATAAACATTTTATCAATTATAATTGTTAACGAATGCACGCGCGCGTATTCATGAACTCGCTCTTTAATACTTTAATAGTAACTTCTCGTTATCGTATAACGTTATCTGTACCAAAGAAAAATTAGGTCGCAAATTTTAGCCATAATTTAAAAGATATTGTTTATCGTTTAAAAAAAAAAAAAATAATATTCTAAATAACTTTAGTTGCGCAGCTGCAGGACACTACGTAATAACAATTGAAAAAACGATTTTCGGATCTTTTTTATTTTTACTCAAGAATTTTTTTAATAATTCCTAGCCTCAAAACAATCAACATATTTTTTTATTCGACTATATAATGAACCATTTTTCGAATAAAGAAAAAATTGGGGGAGCGGAAGTTCATTGCAATATCGTTGCAAATAACAGGCAAGGAAATGGCAAGGCACTTGCAATTACAAAGAACTCTTTTAATAAACAGAATATTTGCCGCACGACTCAAAATTCGCTTTATAAAGTGAAACGTTGATCGCACCAAAAACCCAAACAGAAATTCGCAAAAAGAAATTAATTTGCAAAATCGACAAAAAATTACGGAATTTAGAAAAAGACAGTAACACGGCAAATTTTCTTTCTTTTATTTGTGTTAATTAAATAAGATCACAGAGGTTGTTATTCCCCGTGATGGCCCGCGTGACCTACCTCCAATAAAAATATATAAATAAAATAAAAATAATGCGTTCTAGCGTATACATTAAGGGCGTTGACATATATTAGCTAATATTTTAGGGGGCGGGGGATAACAGAAAATCTTAGGCCACACATAATCTCATAAATAACGTGATCATAATGGCTTCAGTGAAAGATCTGCTTTTTTATAATTTTTAATGTAAGTGTTTTAATTTGGTAATGATCCACATGTAAACCAATTGTCATTTACAAAAAATTGTATTACACTTTTTGTCTACAGGATGATATGGCAATTAATTCTCACATTCTCATATACATAAATGCTATAATTAATCATTCTTTATCTGATATACATTTCCTTAAATATATTTTGTCGAAAAGAGGTCACTTTTGTTGTGATTGAGAAGAGAGAAATCATCAAGAATCCTTGAGTTTTGTTCTTTAGATTTCCCTTTAGCAGGATGCATTGTTTGTAATTTTCAAATAAGTAAGAGTTATTACACTCAGAACCAAATAGGTTGTTTTGTCAAAGAAATAGCCAATGCAAATTATACCCAGGAATTCCAAGAGATCATAATATATTATAAAGGAATTATTTTTTACTCCAATGTTGCTTGCTTTTAAAATGTATGATTTATTAATAAAATTAATTCTTTTTTTCGCTTGTGCTTTGTTGATACCTAAAAAGGCAAATGATTGTCATACACGTGATCAAAATGTCTTACCTGGGGGTGGGGGAGTAAGTGCTACTATTAAAATGATATTAGCTAATATATGTCAGCACCCTAATAATGGATATTTTTTCTAATCCCAACAAGCTGTTATAGAGAGAGTAATAGTGAACCATAATAGGTTTATTGTTAACCTTGTTAATTTCAAGATAAAGATTGTGGATCAAGAAATTTAAATGGATATTGATTAATAATATTTATTTATTGTTATTTCTGTCTGTAAAAAATCCAAATCAATTGATGGGCTATATTGCATGTACATACATATAAAATTTTCAAACTGATTGATTGATTTTACCAAAAATAAAGTAAAGGGTTAATCATAATGGGAAAAACCTAATATTTTTTGAATAATGATGACAGCCAATTGTTACTAAAAAAATGTATATTGAATCATGAGATGAGTAAAAATAATTACATGCAATGTCTGATAATGTAATCAATTATCTTTTCTTAAAAGGGGCCAGGCCTGATCAAACTTGGGATGGGGTTCTTTTATTTCTGTGAGCCACCTGAGTCCTTATGTAACATGGCTTGAAACCTTCCTGGCATAGATAAAAATTTTATTTATTCAATATGTCAGATTTAAACATTATTTATTCCACATTGGGTCATTTGTAAAGTTGGTGTCTGTAAATGTTTTCACATTTTCTGCAACTTTTGCAACTATAATTATGATAATTTAGTATCAAAAATGGAATCACATAACTGCAAAATGGGATTTATTGTTATTAAATAAAATCATTAATTAAAAATTTTTTTTTTGATAAAAATAAAAATAAATTAATTCATGATACATGATAGAAGTAGATAAAATTCTGAAAATTAATTAGTAAATTGTGGGGGATCATCACTATCAAATGGTTACAATTGACCAACTTCCAAATTTTTTCTACCAGCACACATGATAAATATTACACAGAATATTAAATAATATGATGCAAAAAATCTCAACCATTATTTTGACTTATTTTTTATTATTGTTTTCTTTACAAGTATTTGACTTTGCTACTTAGCAACCCTGGATTTCAGAAAACGTGGCACAGTGTGCACTTCTACAAATTAAGTTTTATAGTGATTGAAGTAGCTGACCAATCAGAGGTTGCACACAATTACAGACGGTTGCAGATGGTTGCAGATGGTTGCAGCATTAGATGTCAATATTTTTTTGGGTTGCAACCTCCAGAGTTGCAACTTCCTAGTTGCAGAGCCATCTTTAGTCATTAGGGTTATTCATTCAGCCTTGATTTAATCGACTATGTTGTGTTAAGCAAAAAAAAATTGAGGATATTATTATTAATACTTAACTCACATGTATTGTGAACATATGACTTGGATATAGATTATAAATCTTGGTGGTGGAACTTTTAATTCTTGAAATACAAAATAGTATAATGATGCTCTTGGTGACAAGGATTTTGATTATGCATTGGTGGTGAATTATATTATAATAATTTATAAAAAGGAACAATGTAATGGCATCACAAAATATAGATAGATTGGCTGGCATTTGACATATTAAAAAAAGCAAAACTATAAATAGATATCAATCTTACAGCTGAAAACAGTGATATTAATATATTAATTAATATTAAATTGACATGAGCAAATGATTAAGAGTTATATTTGTCATACAATTGAACCTTGTAAGATGCAAGTGTATGAATTTATTCTGGTTGGTAGAATGGCATTATTCTAAATATGTTTGAAGCTGTTGAATGAATCTTTGGTAATGAACCAAACAAAAATATTGATCCTTTTACAAAAAGAGAACTTTCCCAGATAAATTGGAATTTAATGATTGAGAAAAGATGGCAAAGTTGAAGCAGTCAAGGCAGAATGTTCTATTATACAAAGAGTAAATTTTGGCTCTTGTTAAAAAAATCTTTTTAATGGTCAGCAGTTTGAGCCTCATAAAATCCGATTGGTCGCCACAAGAATGTAATCACATTAGTTTCTAATCAATTTTGCCTTGATATATATACATTTTGCGCCCTGAATATAAACGAGGTATGACTGTACGTTTTCTTATGTTACACTAATTATTTTTTGTTTATTTGTAACACAATGAACATTTTTTTTAGAGATGCTTTCTTTTTTAAGAAATCTCAAAATTATTATTATGCATAAAAACAGTTTACAGACAAGAAACATCCAAACAAAAATAGAAAATATAGATCCTTCTACAATTGTTTTTGTGGAGGATAAAGATATCAAAGATCCAAAATTTATATGCACGAACCCAGAAACTATAAAAATACTGAATGAAGCAAAAGATTTACTTTGTTTAAATGAAGTCGTAGCAATACCAACCGAAACTGTATATGGTCTTGCTTCAAATGCACTTTCACCCATTTCAATCAAAAAAATATTTCAAGCGAAAAACCGACCATTAGATAATCCACTTATTATACATATTTCGTCATTAAAAATGTTGTACGATTTATTGTCACCTACTAGCACCAGCAACACTAATAATGCCACCACCACAAGTACTATTACCACCGATTCATTTACACTGTCACCATTATATGATGTTTTAATGAAAAAATTTTGGCCAGGTCCTTTAACTTTATTATTTCCAAAAACTGATAAGATACCTGATGAAATAACATGCGGCCAAGATAAAGTAGCAATAAGATTTCCATCAAATAATATAGCTAGGGCATTAATTACATTATGTGGATTTCCTTTAGCAGCACCATCAGCTAATTCATCAGGTAAACCTTCGCCTACATTAGCTAATCATGTTTATAATGATTTGAATAATAGGATTCCTTTGATAATTGATGGTGGACAATGTGATTTTGGTTTAGAATCAACAGTTTTAGACATTACAAAACTGATCACTGATAAAATTTATGAAAAAGAGGATGAAACCACTACTAAATACCCGGTTATTCTAAGACCTGGAGGTATAACCTTTGAACAATTAGTCAGAGTACCAGGTTTAGAACATTTAAAAGTTTATAAAAAAGATTTTATAGATGAAAATTTAGAAATGAAGCCTACAACACCTGGTATGAAATATAGGCATTATTCGCCTGATGCAAAAGTTATTTTGATTGATGTTACTATTAAGAATGGTGGTGACGACGATAAAGTTAGAAATATTATAAAACGTGAAATTAATGAAATCAAAGAAATTGAAAACAAATCAAAAATGGTTATTGGAATATTAACATTTGGAGCTTTTCAAAAGAATGGATTTACTTATTATAATAATGAAAGAAATGAGAACGATGAGATTATTGAATATTCACTGGGTGATTTAATACATCCACATCAAATTGCAAAAGAATTGTTCAAGGGTTTAAGATATTTAGATGAAAAGAAGGTTGATTATATTATAGCACAAAGTATGCCTGAGATTGAAGAAGGTTTAGCAGTGATGAATAGATTGAGAAAAGCTGCTTCTAAAATTATAAATGATTAGGTACTCTAGCAAGATGTATTGATTAAGTACATATATTCTTGTACATATGTGTGAATAATATATTTACATGTAAATATACATTTACAATAATTAACAAATTGTGAAATACATTAAATTAATAATAATATAATTTGATATAATGTGATATTTAAAATATTATTAAAATTGAGCAGGACTAGCAGGGGCGGGAAATCAAGGGACTTGAAGAAGGTTTCATTGAAGTTGTCGCATTACTCACATTATCATTATTAGAAATTTCTGATGAAATAATCATCATCTGTTGTAAACCTTGGAGAATTTATCAACATTGTATTATTGCTATTGTTATGAAAATTAGTTACATTGATGGTAATTGATATTAGTATCAGTATTATTGTTGATGTATTGTTTGAATGTGAAGGTGACATCCCATCAAAACATTTTTGATCCCTACCAATTATTTTTTAATTTGGATAAAATTTTATCTATACCTTTTTATTGTCATCAGAAAATACTAGTGATATGCCATTTGAAGCATTACGAGCTGCAGTATCTGTTATAAGAATTCCAGAATCAAAGTCATGAAATAATTTATTAAATGCTTTTATAAATAAAAGGATCGAAGACGATGTTAATGTTAATGTTATAATGTTATTAAATAAAAAAATACCTTTAACTCTGTCACATAATGATATATATGATCTCTAAAACTCATTAGTACCAAACGTTCAATGCTAATTTAATGTGAACTCATTTGCATTTGTAATGGCAGAAAAACTCCTTCAAAACAAGGATAACTGTTCCAAAATAAAATAACCATAATTCAACTAAATTAGAAACAAGTTCTCGTCAGGACAGACACCTTTTAATTTTCCGTTAAGAGTAAACACTCCAGAGTCTAAAAGTTCACTTATATCTTCAAAAAGTAATTGTAAAAATTGATTATTTATTCATCATCTTTATTTAATAAATATTTGATTAACATTTATGAATAGACAAATTAGCTTTTACATTTAATTCAAAATTTTTTCTTTAAAAAAAAAAATCTTTCTTACCTTACCAATTATTTAAATCTTCAATTGGCAATTTTAATCCTTCACTATTAATTGATAAAACTTTTATTGCCAATGTACTTCAAAGATTAATTTGTTCCCATTTATTTATATTTATAATAACTAAAAGACATATACAAATGAAAATAATTACTTTTGGTCAGTTATCAATTTTTTTACGTGCTTTTATTTTTTATAAAAAGGAACCATATATTGTTGACAACAACTAGGTTTCTATTCATAATATAAATTCTTATTCGAATCAAAAAAATTATTCGTTTTATTCGTTACTCGTTTTATTCGTATTTGTTTTATAAAATATAGGTCTTATTTCTTTAACAAGATAATATAAATATAATTACACTACCATTCAAAAAGGATTTGGACGAGGTTTTAATAATTACGCAAAATGCCACTTAGCAAAAGTATATAAAGTTTACATCAATATTAGGTTTGACAACTCCACATATAAAATATCATTTTTCTATCATCCTTTTTTTACGTTTTTTTTTTAGTTAAAAAAAACGAACATCAGTCAAAAATTTTTCTTTAAAAAAAAAAAATCAATATTCTGTTGGCCGCCTGTTATTAGAAATTAATGCTTCAATTCTTCTCAGCATACTTTCAATAAGGTTATGCAACACATCCTAAGGAATTTGAGACCATTCTTCTTTTATTGCAATCTTCAACTTTGTTCATACGTGACAAGGACATAAAGTTCTAGTCATTTATTTAAACTACCAACTATTAAATTTTTATTAAATTATTAAAAAAAAATCACAAAGATAATCCTCGATTTATTTGGTGTTAATTAAAAATCATAAAAGAATAATATAAAAATGAGATAGAATTGCCAAACCCTAAGCTATATAATGATATAAATTTTATGTATTTTTGTTATGTGGCATTTTGCGTAATTATTAAAAAACATCGTCCGGATACTTTCTGGAAGGTAGTGTATATTTATGGTTGCTAGTACTATGACTTAAGAAAAGAAATGAAAAAATATCAGCCACTACTATTTATTATTATTATTATCACTATATGCAAGGGAGGGACTAAGGAAAATGGATTGATAAAGAAAAATTTTTTAATTGGATCTTATTTGAATTATTATTATTATTAATTTATTTGAATAGAAACCTCGAGTGTTATTTATTAAAAAGAATGGCGGTTGTCACGATTTCAGTTATTTATAAATTCGTTTTATTTAATCTTAAGAAAAACGCTTTGCAAAATTTCGTCCTAAATGTTCAGCGGTAAAACATTAAACCATAAATGTTTAAGCATGCTTAAATAATAATATTAAGATTATTATATAGAAAGCAAAAAACAGATTGAATGTGCAATGTCACAAAAAATGTCCTTGATTGATATATCTGAAGTTAGTAAATTACATCACATATTTGTAATATCAGAATCTATTGAAAATGTAAATATATAAAACATTATGGTTTAATTATTTATAATTGATTAATTAATTGAACATTTATTCATAATGTTGTTCTTGATGATTCCTCCACAACTGTTGATGTATGTTACTCTATAGGGGTCAGATTGCAGGCGCAACACGATACAAAGTGTGTGACTTTCTAAAACAGAAGGTCCATGTATATAGAGGCCTCTAGAGGGGTTTTTTTCATTGATAGCTTGACGGAAGACATCCAATATTTGCTGATGGTGTTTCCCGGTAATGATAAGTACTTTTTCGTTCTGAAGACGGAACGTTCTTGAAGATTGTTGGGTCCCAGCTTTGGTAGTTGGACAATGGTGACGGAAACTGTCTGCAAGTCAGCACCAATACTTGCTGCTTGCTGTAAAATGCAAAAGAAGAAACAGGTTCATGTTCATTCTTGAGTTTTTTATTAAGGTGAAAAAACGACATGGTGAATCAAGCTGACAGTGAAATGTCATTAAGAAGTTTCTATAGAAAATATGTCATGTACCAAAATTTGTTGATTCACGTTTCCCAAATCAACAAAAATTTCAGCAGGTATTATAAAATAATTTTTATCGATACATTTAGAAAGAATTTAGGAAAATCTATGATTGAATAAAATTATAATCATAAATAAATATTATAATGCGAATACGAGGCAATATTTTTGTTAATTATTTAAAGTTTCATCGTCATTGTATTCGTAGAGGTTATTCAATAAGAAACACTATTACTAACAATAATAATGCTAAATTACTCGAAATCAGGGAAGAATTTCGTAAATTAGGGTAAAGTTTTAATATTAATAATATTCTTTATTATTATAGACTGATTGATTAATCTAAATCTAATCGTTTAGTGGTGGATCTATTGATTTTAATCCAATATTTTCGCCAGGAATTGGATTAATCACACTTAACAATCTTAAAAAACATAATTCATTAAGTGGCAAGATGATGGCAGAATTGGCAGATTTGGTTGATAGATTAGAAAAGGTTGTAAAGATTGATGTTTGCAACGACGATGATGAAAATAGTGAAATCAATAATGATCATGATCGTGATTATGATGATTATGAAAAGAATTTGGTTGGATTGATATTAACTGGTAGTGAAAATACTTTTTGTTCTGGTTTAGGTAATAATATATTAAATTAATATATAATAAATTGTTATTACTAATTCTTCTAATTATTATTATTAATTAAAGATTTAAGTGTGGCAAAAGACCATATAATAACACCTGAAAATGGGAAGAAAATGAGTTTACTTATGCAAGATACATTATTTAGATTCAACAATTTACCACTGATCTCTATAGCAGCTATTGAAGGGTATGCATTAGGTGGTGGAGCAGAACTAGCTACAGCTTGTGATCATAGATGTGTTTCAGGTAGATGAATAAATAATGTAATACTTTTTTTTTTCCAAAAATCAATAATAAAATCTAAAATGCTATTATTAGAGAAATCTAAGATTAGATTTGTACAAGTAAAAATGGCAGCTACATCTGGTTGGGGAGGAGGGAATAGATTAATTAATATAGTTGGTAGGAATAATGCATTAAAATTACTGGGGAAAAGTGAATTTTTAAGTTATAATAATAGTCATCAACAAGATCAACAAGATATTATTGATATTGGATTTGTAGATGTGGTTTCCAAGGAAGGAGGGACCATTAAAAAATCCATAGAATTTCTTGATTCTTATATTTATTTTCATAGTAAGAAACAACAAATTGAAGAAAAAAATCGAGATGAAGAACATCATCCAAGAAAAAGAAATAGTGTTAATGCAGTAAGTATTTTTTTTAATAAAAGTGGTTATATAAACTTATAAACAAATCATTGTTATAATTATTATAATTATTTTTTTAGGTAAGAGGAATTAAATTATTAATAGCAAACCATAATTCAACAGAAACACAAAAAAAATTATTAGATTATGAACATGAAATATTTTGTAAACTTTGGGGTGAAAAAGAAAA
Organism: Entrophospora sp. SA101; assembly: GCA_958430865.1. Classification (NCBI taxonomy): domain Eukaryota; kingdom Fungi; phylum Glomeromycota; class Glomeromycetes; order Entrophosporales; family Entrophosporaceae; genus Entrophospora; species Entrophospora sp. SA101. Next base: position 17,352 of record CAUDNR010000316.1, read on the forward strand.
TATCCAAGCAATTTTGAAATCCAAAAATTAGTTTTAATTATTCAATAAACCATTTAATAATTATCTAAACAATCATTCCATTTGAAAAACTTACAATCAAATAAAATTTATTAAGTAGCACTCTGAATTAAAGTAATATTATCACCTTTCAACAAGATTCTTCCTAAATAATAATATTAAGTAGATGGGTATTCATTAGAGAGAGATAATAATAATAATTGCTCAAGATATTATTGATAATACTAGTTGGCATAATTTACCTAATGATTTTCTAGACTTTTTCTTGACATTTATTTCTTCAGCATCATCAAGAACCAAATTCATAAATTCATCAAATCCCTAGCAAATAAACAAATAAATTAATTCTTAATTTTACTCATCAAATAAATCGAATTAATTATTTGATTGATTAAAGAAATTATTCACAATAATTTGCCCTTCAATTCTTAAATCTACTTGTTCATATAACCATATTTGAACTCTTGTTTTCTATTAAAATAAAATATATTTATTATGAATTTATTTATAATATATACCAATCTTAAGATAATTATAAATATAATTAATTAATTACATTTTGTAAATATTTAAAAATCAAATTCTAAAGAATTACAAAAAGATAAATCATCAGTATATAACAGAATGGAATTACAATAGAATACAATCTTTTTTAATATACTTACAATGGGCTGAACCATAATCTTTTGAACTTTTGTTGCCATATTTATACGCACTATACACTATATGTATGTTATAAATTTTTTTTTGAAGATTTGATAAAAATAAAAATTTAGTAAAATTTTTTTGCTCTCACGTGTAACATCAAATTTTTAATTTAACAAAAAAACCGCTTTTGTTCTGGCTGAAATTTAAGGAAAGGTTATTGTTACAAAGCAAATCTATATTTTACTTTATTAAAGTAATAAAAAATAAACAAATTTAGAAAATTTCCAAACTATTAAAAAGCAAGAGATAAAAATAATAAAAATAATTCATAAAATTAAATAATCATAAAAAATGAACTCAAATCCATATCAATTATATCATTTCAACAACTATGCTTCTTTTTACTTTGTCAAGCGAAGTTGTATGTATCAATAAAGCAGTCTATGATAATTGTAGAAAATACAGACGACTCTAAATTAGCTTCTTGTCCACCATCAGATTATGCCTGTCAATGTGATATGCGCAAACGTATTGGTTTATTTATTTTTGTCTAAAGACTTCGTTTTCATAATTAAATAAATTAATGATGTTACCTTCCACTTGAAAAAAAAAACAATTTAGAAATTCAGCATTGTTTTCAACAATCTCAAGATATTGATATTCAAAAAGAAGGAAAAGCCTACGAGGTAAATTTATTTTTTTCCCTATCATCATTGTCATCATTGTCACACTCTTCCTTTCATTCTTATTATTAACAATTAATAACTAGCTTGCAATTCAACATTTTTGTGAGCTGCCAGTTCAAAAACAGCTTTTCCTATAAGAATTTTTTTCCGAAAAGTACATATTCAATGTATTTTCCATGTACTTTCCTATACATTTTCAGTGCATTTTCAGGGCAAATATGTATAGAAAACACTCTTTTAATGTATAATTACGTACGGAATATGCGGACAATGCATGGAAAAACCATATATTTTCTGGCAAAATTTTTATAGGAGCATGCCCAAGGTGTTTTGGTCAGCAACACCCGAATCGTTGCCAGTTGGAGTGATTGAGATAGTTTTACTTAGTATGTCGTCCATAGCTTTATCAAATTAATTCCGAATTTTTCTGAAGCTAAGTCAAATTTGCTTTACCTTGAGAACATGGAAATTTGAATTTTCTAGTATACCTTGAAAATGTCGCAATGCACCTGGACCAATCAGTTCTTGAAATGGATCGTACAGAAGGTTAGTTCTAGCATAAAGAAGTAAAAATAGTAATAGTACTTTATCATGAATCAAGAGATGGAATGATTTTACATCACCAATACACCTTGTTTTCTTTTAGTTGTAACCAATGCATCTCATAATTTCCAAATATCTTCCTCCCAAGAATCTTCTTTTTCCTTCAGCTTCTTCCTGCCTTCTTCTAAAGCCTCTTTTTCTTCTTTACGCTATTTCTTTTCTTACACTTCTCCTTTCTCAATTTCTTCAACTCTTCCAACTTCTACGTACCTTTTGTGTTCTTCTTTTGCATCTTCAAGTTCTCATCTGATTTCTTTGATGCTTGCCATTTTGTTTGTAAGTAAAGATTCTAAGAAAAAAAAGTTTTTTTTATTTATTTAATGTTAAATCTAACAAGTGATTAATTAGATCATAATTGTCAGCAATTAAAAAAAAACTTTTTTGCTTTAATCCAAATAATTTTATAGAAATAAGATAAAAATTGTCAGAGTGCTTCTTGCATTGGAGGAAAATAATCGTACCCAAAGCAATTATTAGTATTACCTATTTTTGGGCGCACTTGACAAAAATCTAACTTTGACTAAACATTTTTGTTAAATTAAATTTACTTGTAGTAGAGTTATTAAAAAAATAGGTATTTGCCGTCTTTTAAAATCAATGAAGATTTAGTCTTTAATACTGATTTTTTTATCAGGTTTGGTTTTACAATTGTAAAATATTAACAAGAATTACAGCCGTGTTTTTTCATTGATATTTGCCTATTTCAGTCAAGTATTTTACCAAATTTGGAAATTCTAAATACTGCAATGATCGACGTTCTAGAATTGTCATGGAATGAAGATTCCCGATAATTATTATTTTTGTATATATCAATCATGAACTGTAAAATATACTAAAGTTTATTATTATTATTATTATTCACTCTCTTTATAACAGGCCATTTGGCTTATGAAAAAATGTTTATTATAGAAAGAATCCATTATAGACAGTGTGATTTATATATATATATTAATATGGGACATAAAATTGTTGTCAGTCCATTATAGGAAGATCCATTATAAAGAGAGTAAACTGTAGTTGGTAAAAACTGCAATAAATTGAAAAAAATGAATATAATCAAACCTTTGCTTCAACAAATTAAAAATTCGCATTACAATGAAACTTGTTTCAACGAATTATAAATTCGTGTTATAATGAAACTTGTTTCAACGAGCTATAAAATTGGCATTACAATGAATTATAATTAACAAATTTTTAAACACATAATATAAAATTTGTGAAATGTGATTAGTAACGGGTTTTGTTAGATGCAATTTTCTTATAAATAAAGTTTGGCTGTAAATAAATAAAATAATTTACATATATTTTTTTACTTATCTCTTAATTCATTTAATGTTAGTTTCAGTTAAAATAATTTCCTCTGATTCATCAACATCATCATTGAGATCTTTGACTTGTTGCAGAATTAGTAATAAATCATCTTTTTTTTTTGATGATAAGTTTTTAAACTGCAGCTGATTATTTTCATTCAAGGACCCAATCAATGTATGAATTACATTTAATAATTCTTTCTTTGTCATTGATTGTTCACTCAAATATTTTTCTTCTTCTTCAAAGGTAACTGGAATAGGGTGAAAACTTCTTCCTGGTAATCCATTTGAGTTCAGTTTCTCATTTATATAGCTTCTTTGGCAAGATTGAGCCATGCTGCTAAATGATTTCATACCTTCACTTAATTTTTTACTTCCATCTAAACTCTCAAAAACAGGATCAAGTAAAATGGATTTAAGAAATCTTTCTTCCTCAATTCTACACGAAAACGTTGTGATTCTTTCTCAAAAGATGGTTTTGAACGAGGACCTATACTCTCTTGACCAGTATATCCAATAGTAGCAAGCAATTTTTTTCTTAACTGCCAGTCAAAAAGAAGATTTGTAAAATTATTAAAAAAATATATAAAATATATTAATATTAAGATTATTAATTTTTTAAGATAACTTACCATAATGAATTTCATGCAATT
>CAUDNR010000316.1:24419-34762 GCA_958430865.1 Entrophospora sp. SA101
ATACATTCGTTTCAAGATATGAATTTATTCATAAACAAGTTACATTAATGCAGAATGATATTCAATTGGCCAGAAGAATTCATGGAGAAATTTTTATATTTTTACGCAAAAAAATTTTTCAAGTAAATATTTTTACTTCATTAGTAAATATGTACTCATTTTCTTTTTTCTCTTTCACAAATATTATATATACATATATATATATATATATATATATATATGAAGTGAATAAACATTTAATGATATTATTATCATAATTTTTTTTTTGTTAATTATTTACATTGTACATTAAAAAGAAACAGGCGGAATTAAATATTAAATGTTAAACATCAAACAAATATTTTATTAAAACACAATTTTGGGAAGTATGATATTGAAAAAAAGGTGAAAATTAAAAGTTTTTTTTCTTGAATGATTTTTTCTTTCTTTACAAACATATGTACATTCATTCATTAACTTTGTTTAATGATGCAAGCCAGCTAAGAAATTAAATGACTTGGTATTTGATGAATTAAATAAGTGACTTGCATGACTTCCAATAAAATTTGTTATTAATTAGAAAAACCAAAAAAACAACTCATACTAGTAATAATCAACAATATTTTGACAAGCAATTTTGCAAGTAAATTGGCTTTCCACTGAATAAAGCAGATCTAATAAATAGCATATTATTAATATCAATGAATTTGATTTTAATCATTATAATAAACATTACAAAATGATAATACAAATAATAGGTCAATTATTTCTGTCATCCTACCAATGTAAAAAGTTACAAAAACAAAAAAAATGGTTAAATTTTTGTTCAATAAGTTTATATGGTTTAGTACTTTGCTTCTTTTTGTCACTTAAATTTACAACTCCAATCCCTAAATGATAAATAACAAAATGTGCTATTACTAAATACATATTTCTATTAATGGTGCCTACGCTAAAGTTATCCACTTACCACTTTTCTGCATTATTATAAATGTGGGCCATTTCTTCAGCTATATCTTTTAAAGACTATTTTGCAAACACATACTTCATCATATGCAGATCCAAATTTCAGAGGTTTGACTAGAAATTCATCAAAATTTAGCTTCATGAAGTCAAATTCATCATCAAGGTTAGTCATGCTTGTTAAACTCAAGCTAGTTGGGGTGATTGATTTTATTTTATTAATCTGTGTATTTACTTTTTTTATTTCCTTTAAATTTAAAATAATAAAGAGTTGTTAGGGCGCTGACATATATTAATATCATTTTAATAGTAGCACTTACTCCCCCGGTAAGACATTTTGATCACGTGTACGACAATCATTTGCCTTTTTAGGTATCAACAAAGCACAAGCGAAAAAAGAATTAATTTTATTAATAAATCAAATATTTTAAAAGCAACATTGGAGTAAATAAATTTTCCTTTATAATATATCATGATCTCTTGGAATTTCTGGGTATGATTTGCATTGGCTATTTCTTGATGAAACAACCTATTTGGTTCTGAGTGTAATAACTCTTACTTATTTGAAAATTACAAACAATGCATCCTGCTAAAGGAAAATCTAAAGAACAAAGCTCAAGGATTTCTCTCTTCTCAATCACAACAAAAGTGACCTCTTTTTGACAAATATATTTAAGGAAATGTATATCAGATAAAGAATTATTAATTATAGCATTTATGTATATGAGAATGTGAGAATTAATCGCCATATCATCCTGTAGGCAAAAATTGTAATACAATTTTTTTTGTAAATGACTAGTTTACATGTAGATCATTCCCAAATTGAAACACTTACATTCAAAATTATAAAAATGCAGATCTTTCACTGAAGCCATTATGATCACGTTATTTATGAGATTGTGTGACCTAAGATTTTCTGTTATCCCCACCCCCTAAAATATTAGCTAATATATGTCAGTGCCCTTAGTAGTTTTCCAGTCTTATTATGTTATGTGAGTTTGAATATCCTCTGGGTGACCCCTGATCAAGATTTTCTAATTTTATATTCTAAATTATGAACATATAGGATAATGGTGTTATTCCAAATATAAAAGAAGAAAACAACATTAATGACATCCAAAGAGTTTGATTTTCGGCAGTTATCAAAATTTTATATGAAGTAGCACACAATAAATTCTATGTTAATTTCACTATATACACTAAGTGAACCAAGATCTATTAAATGCATAATTGAAAGATGCAACATTAATTTACCTGGCAATGTCAATTTATGAATTGTAACAGCAGAGAAACATGTGTCTGCAACACCTTTCTGATGGAGAGCTCTATTTAAAAGAAAATAGTGAGAAGATTGGTTCAGCAAGAGATTCAAATTTGTGAGATAAAATTGCTCATACCATCAGAGAAGACTAGGGTGTGAAATCCTATTATAAAATCTTGGGCATTCTGATAAAATTTTAGATGTCAAATAAAAATTTTGGGAATCAGCCATTTTCTGGATACACATACTATTTCATTTTACAGGTCACAATTCACAAACTCATCCTTGAAAATAATAATACTTTGTCACCACCAAACAATAATAATAAACTTGATGTAAGTAATTTGTAATATTAAAACATTATTTATTGTTACTTCAGATTTGAGTGATTTTATTGGTTCTCTTGTTGTACTGATATGTCCTTATAACGGATGTCACTATAATGGGATAAATTTTATTATAAAAAGATTTTTTGTCCAATTATGTCCTTATACTCTTATGACAGGATACATAACGAATGTCATTATAACAGGAGTAAATTTATATTTATAAAGTGTGTTTTTGAAAAAATGTCACTATAATGAGATTGTCACTCTAATGAGCTGTCCTTATAACAGGAGTGACCTGTATTTGAATTATTCATTTTGTTCAAACCATTTGATTAGGACCTTGGACAATTATAATTGAACTAGTATTAACAAAAGTGGGTAGTGAGCACATTAAAACACCAACCAGATCTTCAAGTATTTACATAATAAAAAATGGATTTTTAATAAAAATGCCCAAAAAGGAAACACTCGACATTTTTAGTAAGATCTTCTGTTAATTCTTTTACTTTGTCCTTATAAAAAATACTCAATGTGCATATCAGATATTATTATTCAATTTAATAATAATAATAATACGAATAAAACGAATAAAAATCCTACTACTACTTATTATTATTTAAGAAAAATTTTTTGGCCCGATGTTTTCCCCCAAACCGGGCGTTCCCCCGATATTTTTGATCACACATTTCGCACCCTGGGGAAGACGCGTTTCACACTTCCAAGGTCATCATTTGTTCTAAATATAAATACGGTATTTAAATTTTCGTCTCTTCCTCCATTTATATTGCTTGTAAAATGTGCGACAACAGCTTGTTTTGTTTTGATCTTCAATACCGTTTCTACAGCCAGTACTTGTAGGAACATTGTTGAACCCCCGCGGAATTCCATTGTATAACGGTCGCCGAATCATCGACTACCATCTTTTCTTTCACGGCATAAAGAACAGCCTTAGCGATATTATCGTCTTGAAGTACAACATGCAGATTCGAAGGTACTAAATATATAGGAATACTACTAAATAATTGCATCAAACATTAGATTATTTGTCACTGTTTCACCACAATTTCGGGCAAGTTTTGGTACAACTGTTTCATTATCTATAACTACTTGTAATTATTTTTTTGAAAAAAGAATACTTTTTCTACGGAAAACTTTGAAAAGTGTTGACATGTTAAAAAATGTGTTCATGTGAGGAAGAATGATTTCATATGAAGAAAAAACCAAATTTATTATATAGAATAATTATAAAGTTCTGCAAATCCTATCAGAAAAATTATTGCGAGCATGTTCTAGTTTCGTGATTCTAGCCTTAAGCTCCGTATGAGCTTAGCATTTTCTTGCCTTGGTAAATCTAGTTTGGATTGCAATTATTTAAATGCATTACTCAACCAGTTCTTTTATTTTTTGGTAGTGTACAAACTTAAAATTTGGTCACTTTGAACTCTCCTTTTTTTATATTTTGAATAAGTAAAAAAAAAAATATAACATTTTATTTATTAAAATGAGAGAAAAGGAATAGAAATAAAAATTTTAAATCTAAAATTTAGAATCTATTATTGTCTTTTTCTTCTAAAACTTTTGAACTGAATTTTTGTAAACCACGTAAAACAATATCAAGAGATGTCAATTCTGACTCTTCAGCCTTGACCTTGTCTTTCATTACCAATAATTTATTAAGAGTACGTAATATTTTTACTATACGTTCGTTAACCTCTGTCAATAATCCATTGATGTCTCTTCTTTTGTGTTGTTCAGAGAAAAATGTTGTTGTTAGCTGTGATATCGTCAAAAAACCTGTCATCTCTATGAATGTAATATTTGTTTTCCATGTGACTTTCCAGAAATCTTGATCATCTATCTTATCAGAATTGTTGGCAGATATTTCCCACAATTCTAACAACGTGAGTCCATATTCCATGAATTCTAAAAGTGTTGCTATTGTTGGTGATTCATTATCTGAAATTTTCATCAATGGTTCAAAATAAACACGTTCTTTTAATGATGTCGGTGCAGACATCATAAGAACATCTTGTGATTTGGTTAAGTTAATGTATGTGGCCAAAGTATTTCTGGCAATTACTAAAAGTTTTTGCTGCACTCTTTGTAGAAATCTATTCATTTCATATGAATCAGATGTTTTCACATCAATAGCTGGCATTATCTTTTGAAATGCTATTTTTAATCCTTCAGAAATAGGCACTTTTGATTGTTTATTTTCCTCCTCTGTCAAACACTGAACCACACGTGACATATATTTAGGATGTGTGAATAAATAATTTAATTTTGACACCAACATTATCAATGACTCATCAAAATAAACAGCGAGTGATTCTTGGTGATCAATTGGCTCATGCTTTAGTATCAATGATATATGATAGAACATCATTGTGATATTTGAAATTTCTTCGAGATATGGCATGCTAATTGGTAATTCTAAAGCCATTGCCTTCTGAAATTGTTTACTGAATAAATTAATAAATCCAATTAGATTTTTTAGAAAATTTTTACGTTCCTTGGTAGAATCACCATCAATTGTAGACAGCATACTGGTTACAATTGCCAACATTAAACACCAAACTTGATGCCAATCTTCTTCTTCTCCTCCTTCTGTTATATTTGGTTTAACTTTTCCTTCTTGAAGCGTTGGTGAAAGTTGATTATTACAAAACACCGTCATAATTCCATCATTGAATAATTTCTTGGCTGCAGATGGTATATTTGAAAGATGCAATAAAAAGTAAATTACACTATCTGCATATACTGATCGATCTTTCCATGGCATCATTAAGGAATATTTAAATGTGTTAAAGAAAAGTTTATTAATATTACGACCTTCAAGTATTTTAAGCCATTTTGTGGAATCAGGAATGCACAATGGTTTAATAAGTTGTTCCATTATTGCTATTAATATTAATATCTCTTCCTCGTAATTTGAATCACCAAATCCTCGGCTCATCGCAGATTCCAACAATGCTGTTATTTTTGTTAAAAGTGGATGACAAGATTTTTGAAAATTTGATAATTGCTCTTGACTATAATTATTGTTTTCATTGGAGTTAAGTGTACGCAGACACAATAACAGTGATTGTAATAATGGCTTGTGATACATGAGATTTGAACGTGTCTCGATTGAATTTTGTTTTGGCAAAACAACATTAATTATTGCTTCTTCCAATAAAATAATCAATTCTAAATATTTTACACTTTTGTTCTTTATACTTTTATAATTATCAATTAGTGTAAATTCTGTCAACAAGTAAAATAAAAAAGTTGCAAGTTCATTAAGCATTGTTAAGGCAACTAGGTTTTCTTTATTTGCTTCTTTATCAATATGTTCAGCAATGCCTTTCACTATAGGCCAAGAAAAATCTGAGCCACTATTTGAGATCCAGAATTGGCTACCTAAATAAGATGATGATATTTCCATAAAATATCTCCAAGAACGAAGTAATACAATCTGTGAATCCAATTGTGAAAATTGATGATTTACTTTACATAAACATGATAAAAAATTTTCAACTAAATCTTTATCAGCATTATTAGCATCTCTATTAAAATATAAGAAAACGTTGAATGCCAAATTTATATCATAAATATATGAATCCCCATATTGATGCCTTAAATCATAATCTTCACTCCAGCGTAAAACAGTAAATCTTTTAAGATTGATTTGAGGATAAGTCTCTGAAATTTTATTAGCCAAATCTTTGAGTGCAAACTGAGACTTGGAATCACAATTTATATCAATGAAAACCTTGAACCATTTAAACAGTTGATCTGACTTTTTAATATCTATGAATAATGTTTTTAAATTGCTTTCAGTTGTTATCTTTTTGTAAATATCTTCAACTGATACAATATTTTCAACTTTAGTAAATATTTTGATCTCATTAGCTATGATTCTCAATACTCCTCCTATGATGTTTAACTTGCAACATTTGTTCAAGACATCATCATCTACAAGACTAAAAAACTTGAGATCCTTGTAATTCAAACCAGAAAAATCTGGTAATTTAGTATCATCAATATCAGAAAATAGTATAGAAACAATATTTTCCCATATTGTCTTATTTTCTTGTAATTGTTTTAAATGAGGTTTAAAATCTTTTAGTTTATAAATTTTTTGATCATGTATAGTCAACCATAAAGTATCCATAAATCTGACAACCGATAGTAATAGTAATGGTTTATTGATTATTAATTGTTTCCAATCTTGAAAAAAACTAAGAATAACAGAGGAAACAGAGGTTGTAATTTGATTTTCATCAGTTGCTTTACCCTTTCCTTTGCGATCAAGTGGTTTCGGAGTATCAAAGTCATTAATAATAAACATGAATTGAGATTTGGTGGCAACTGTGATAAAATTTATAATTGCAACTTGTAAGTCTGGATTAAAAATATCAGATTGTAAATTATCAATAAAAAGCTTTAGCAATTGTTTTGAGTCTGATTCTTTTCCAAATAATCCACCTAAAGATTGCCAATTTGTCAAGGATTCATCTGCTATTGTTAAAAGTAAGGTCAAAAGTTCACAAGCTAACATTGGTATTTCATAACTTTCCGTAAATTTTATTAGTGATGCAATTTTAAGGATTAATGTTTTGCCATTTTTTTTAGTCCTATCCAACAGATTGAGTTCAATCCAAGATAAATCTTTAGAATAAATTTTACGTCCTTTTATAATCAAAATTATTAACTCTAATGTATATTCCAATAATTTTAACAATTCAGGTGTAATTAAATTTTTTGATGCCATATCAGAATGCTGAATAAAATATTTTCCCTTCTCAATGATAGAAATTAAAGGTACTGAATAATATGATCCTTCATCAGAAATAAAAGTTTTAATTAAAAACTCACGAATAGAATCTAATTTTTTGTTACTTTTCAAATCTATCATTGAATCTGCAAAACTTGGTGCATCTCTTTTTGGATGACAGCCAAGAGATATCCTATTAAAAATTTCTAAACATTTTAAACCAATCTGAATACGTACCGATGGATTTTTGTAATGCCAAAGCTCAAAATACACAAAAACAACACCTAGTATGTAAGATAAAGTTGAGTATATGACGTCCAATGAAAGTTTCCACGAGTCTGGATCATTATCCATATTATGTAATTCAAGATTAACCAACATTTCAATCATCAAATCTAAAATTGCAAGTGTGACTGGATACCGTCCTTCTGTACATTCATGCTGGATCAATAGAGATTGCAACCGACCAATTGATTGTAAAGCATCATCCTCATTGTTATTGTTATTGTTATTGTTTGTATGCACATCTATAGAAATATCTGGGAGCAATCTTGATTTTTTAAAGTGAGTGTAAAATTGTTTTCCGCAGTTTGGTAATAGTAGCTTAATACATTGTAACGTAGAAGCAATTAAATTAAGATCAATTGGATAAACATTCATAAGATTGTGAATGATTGAAAAAAGCATAGATAAAAAGTTTGAATCATAATTTTCTGTCATATTTTGAGATTCCAAATGTTCTAAAAAGGTAGGGATGATATCAGGATTATTTTTGAACATTGTATTTATAAGTAACAATATATCACTAGCTTTAGAAATAATATCATTTATATCTGAAGTACTATTGAAAATATTGATTTTTTCTATGTTTAATGTTGAAAAAGATTTCAAAATTCCATAACAAAGTTGCCATCCTGAATATTCAAGCATCCAACGAACTAATTTGCCTTCATCATTGGATGAAACTATATATCCTTCAGTCCTTTGAGGTATTACAGGAGATTGGTTTAAATTTTTGAAAATTTTTATAGGAAATCTGCTAATTACAATATTATTACTTGTCTGTGAGATTTCCAATTGATTATTGTTTGCAAAACAACTACACACTGAAAAAGATTTCATGAAACTGTAAACATTATTTGCTGACTCTGAGCCGAAGGCTAATGAGTCAAACAACTGCATAAGTGGATGGAATTGATGTGGAAACCTAGAAATTGATAAATCTAATAACGATCTACGTTTAGGGTAATCAAAATCCTCATTCCAAAATAATTCACTAGGTCCATTTTCTCCAAACACTAATGAAAAACACTCAACTAACAATTCATATTTTGGTAAATGTTGTACTTCATATGCTTCAAAAACTGAAATAAAATATAATTTGAAGGCAAGTTTATAACCAAACAAATATGCTACATCTGGTTGAAAGCATGGACCCTTAAGCATGCTTAGTATGTAACTGATGACATCTAATTTAAATGCTTTGAGACCACATTCCTTTATCATATATGTTACTGTTGTTTCTAAAGATTGGTTATTTTTTGGCCATCCAGTTTCATCATAATAGACTTGTAAGTGTAATAAATATGATGACCAAATCCAATGAAAAACTCCATAAGTTCTATCGTATCCAATATTTAATGCAAGATTATTGATTGCTATTAGATCATCAGTTGAAACTGGTTCATATTGAAAATTTTCAGAAGTTTGTAGGATAGAACGGAAATTCAATTCAATAAACATAATTGTAATCATTACTATCTGATACAGATGATTGATCTGCGTGGCTATATTCTTTCCATGTGCGTCAAGATATTGCTCAACGTGTTGAATAAGGCCAAACTTATTGTTGACTGAATGCTGAAGGAATTTCAATAATAACCTGTTGGTTAATTTTTCAGGTTCTTGAACAGTATATCTCAAAAACAACAGCTCTAAAAGAGCCTTTTGTTCCTTGACTACTTGTAAAGCCCATATTTTTGAAAAAGATAATTGAGCAAAGTTATCTGGAATGTCTTCTTCAGGTATTCGTTTTAATTGCTTGAATATTTGATCAATAAAATCATCATCAAGAAAATTTTGTTCTATTATTTCCTTCGCAACATTGTGATAGATAGAACCAGAATCTATGGCCAAATAAAATAAATAACAAGATATTTCTACTATAGCATTACGTTCATCAAGATAATGTTCAAAAAAATTTTCTCTTAACTCTTCAGCATTATCCCATTGTGATTCCCAAGAAGGATTTACCGCTTTAAAGCTTTCAATTAAGTCATTGCAAACTGATTGATCAAGCTGAAGAAAATTACTAACGCTTGGTGAACTAAGCTCAAAAGTTCCTTTAATATTAGTTGATGAAGGTGTCGAAATTCTTTTTTCATCAAATGAATTTAAAATATTTTTTAAAAAGCTGATTTTATTCTTTATGATTTCTTTAAGATTGTCGGGTGAACATTGACTATCTGAAATTGCAATAGTATATCGAATTGTTTCAAAAGATCTATATATATTTATTTACATATTTAAAAACTATTAGTATTTTATATAGTAAATGGATGTAATCAGCTTAATTCAATTCTGCAGTTGAACCTTTTAAAAATTTCTTTTGCTGGTGAGGTAGATGTTGACATTTTTGTTTTTGAATTGAAGAATGATTGTGTTGATCATTTTATTTTGTCGAGTATAAATATATGTGTCACACAAAATTCAAAAAAAAGTGAGCGAATCAACATAAATTTGATAAATAATAAATCTGATAAAGGTATTCATCATTCAAATGCCCCGACCTACTATAATTTTTAGCGCTTCTAATTGACGGTTCTTACGTTTATGAAATATAATTTCATATGATTCTTTTTGGTATTCTCTCGCACACTTTGGAAAAAGAAGCATGGTGGACATTCTTATAATTGGTAATGATTTTCGTCGATCAGATTACACACAAAAGAAAATTTGATTGGCCGAATAGATTACACAAAAATTTAGAGAAGAGGCTTCGTGATGTATATACACTACCTGGACAAAAGTATAGGGACACCTGCAGATCATC
>CAUDNR010000317.1:8095-19849 GCA_958430865.1 Entrophospora sp. SA101
TAGATGATATACTAGCTAATATATCAAAAAGGAAAAATAAGACTAAAGGAAAAACTGTCACTTTTAATTCACAATTATATATGTTTGCTGATGATAATGTTGATGATGATTATGAGGATTATGAGGACGATGAAGAGGATGAAGAGGATGAAGATATTGAAGTTGGAGGAGATGAAGGAGAGTATGAAAATGAAGAATCTAAAATTGTAATTAAAAAACAAAACCAATTAGAAGTAGATGCCAATAATAATAATATTATTATTCAAATACAAAATCAAGCATATGATGGACTAAACTTTGATGAAGATATGGATAGAGATAATGGTGTAGTTTACACCAATTTAGAACTAAAAAATGAAGATGTATTAATGACAGAGAAAAAAGAATTTAAAATCGAAGATAAAAACTTTTCAAATAGTCCTATTGAGAATACTGTAAACCCTTCAACACTAAATAATAATTTTGTATCTATTGATAATAAGACAAGCATTACATCAGATTCTTCAAAAATGCAAACAGAAAATAATTTTAATAATCTTAATATTAATAAACAAGTAACTATAGATCAATTAATAAGTCCTCCATTAAGTCCAGAACCAACTCGATTGAATTCCATTCCTAATATTAATCAACAAATGGAGCAGAAATATAACCAGCAGTATAATAATAATAATAGTAATCAACCATATAATAATTATAATGATCAATCACACAATCAACAAAGTAATAATAACCACCCATACAATCAACAGTACAATCAACAGGATGAACCAAACTATAATGGCAGTTTTGATTCTAACAATCAACCTCAAATGGCACCAGAATCCACTGGTATTATTTCTCCTACAAATCAAATCGAACTGAACAATAATAATATTCAGCCTCCTAATTCAAATACCTTTGTTCTACCACTTCCTGATGAACCAAATCAGAATATAAAAGCGAGTATTACACCTGCTCTAGGTAGTGATTTCATGGACTTTACTGAAGATGATGAAGAGGAGGGTAATAATAATTATAACATTAATAAAAAATCTAGCAGTAAAAATGCCCTTGCAGAATATAATAAAATGATGACTTTAAAAGTTCAAGAAGAGAAAAAAAAAGAAAAAGAAAAACCAGGAGGATTATTCAAGAATTTACTTAAGAAAATTTCACCAAAGAAAAAAGATGAATCTGTCAAATTAGAAATAACCAAAAATTTCTCATCGTCATCACTACCACCACCTTCACCATCATCTTCACTACCCTCATCATTTACATCATCATCATCACCATCCAATTCAGCAAAAATTTATAATAGTTATACAACTGATTTCAATAATGCCATGAATCATATGTCAAAATCAACAAATAACATCACACCTAATTATATACCACCAACAATAAATCAAAGTCAGTACCAAATACAACAACAGAAACAACAGAGAGTGATCATCCTCTAGAGATATTTCAATCATTAAATTCATATTCAACTGCTCCATTACCATCCATAAAAAGAAGCTCAATAGCATCAGTATCTTCAACATCCTCCAACATATCAAATCATCCAAAAATAAAAAATCTTGAATCAAATTATAATGAAAATCCTGTTACTGTTGCCTTCTATCTAAATAAAAAAATTAGTAGAAATAGTAGATCATCCATTGGTGATAAAAAATTACATTTACGTGTTATAACATATGCTGACGACTTACCAACTCATCTACGATCCAAAGGTCCCTTGGCACCAATACCAAGAATATCCTTGTCAGTAACAAAACATCTTGCTGACAAAACAGCTAGGAGGCGTTCACGCGAGGAAGGAAAACCAAGAGAAAAACATTTGATTGTCAATGGTTTGACAACTGTTGCTGATGTTATATTGAAATCAATGAAGAAATTTGGTATTGTTGATGGTATTGTTGATGATGGTGAACACATAGAAAGTAATGATGATGAAATACCACGTTATAGACTAATGCTTAATATAGAAGGAAACGGTATGAATACTTTGACACTTGGACATTTTTTAATAAATAAATATTATTATTATAAACATAAAATTAAATGATTTATTATATTTTATATCATAAATAGAAAAGTTATTAAATCCTAAAGCAGGAATCCTGTCTGAATATCCAACACCACCAAATCTTAGACATTTATCAATTGATTCATTAGATTCCGCTTCTTCACATGCATTGGATTATCTTCCAGATGAACCCATTTTTGTTTTACGTCTATTAAAACCTGAAGATCGTATAAATCGTGCAATGCCAGATGCTATTGATCCAAAAAAATATATGCAACAATCATCATCATCGTCATTAGAAAAACAAATGATAAATTATAATGAATCTATGAATGAAAATAGTGACAATAATGATGAACTATTGAAAAGAAAACAACTTATTGAAAAGCAACGTGAATACAGTAGAGCCAAGCAAAAGTCTATTATATCAGCTCATAAAAATACTGAACAAGGTATTGATATTGTCATAAGCGATGGAGCAATTAGAAGTTCAAGGATTTTTGGTGGGTCAAAAGTACGTTATTCATTTATTTCAGCTGATGGCGAAGAAATTGATATCAGTGACATTGTTGAAGATATTATGGGTGATGATTATGAGCTTGTGGTAGAGGAGGGTATTGATGAAGATCCAATAAAAGAACAACACCAAAAACATCAAGAAGACTCAAACCTGACACCAATAGATTTTAGTAATAATAGTAGTAATGAAGAATCATTGTCATCGCCAGCTCCTAACAAAAAGAAATCTTATAGAAGGAGTAGTACCCAAGATGTAGATATTTTGGTAAAGATTATAGGTCGGGCTCAAAATAGTAATGATGATGAAAGGTCAAGTCAATCATTAGACAAGATTGGTCTTGTAATTGAAAAAGTAAAACAAACTCCATCATATAGGTTGAGTAAATCAAACTTAAATCCTAATTCTGATCCGAATTTCAATCCAAACTTTACTCAACCCAATTCAATAATGAGCATAGAATCCGAAAATCAAGATACAGCGGGTAGTTTAGTTTACAAACCTAATAGTAAAACGCAACCATTCCAACAAACAAAAACAAGAGACAGATCCTTTTCCAATTCATCAGTTAGTTCAGCAAACTTATCATCAACCAATAATCTACAAAAACTTAATAAACATCATCAAATGTCATCATCATCAACATCATCATTATCTGCATTGTCAATTTCTGAAATTGATTTGGTGTTGTCAGGTGATTTTGGTTTGAAAGAATTGTTGATGCTTGTGAGATCAGGTGTTAATATGTTGGAATTGAGAGAGCGTAGGAAGAGTGGATGGCATTTAAATGAAGATCCTGAGAAAGTTTTGAAACAAATTAAACCAACTGAAATAAAAGAAGAAATTAAAGATATTTTTTCTGATGTTAATCAACAAATTGATAAAATGGAACAGGTTAGTAGTAATTTTATTTTTATTTCAACCCATTTATATATTTTTTAACTCGCATAAATTGTTTATTTACTTTTTATATTTTTACTTTAGGATCTCGATAAATTATTGGATGATGTAATAAATACATTTTGATAAAAATTTATTATTTATTTATTTATAGAATTTTCCCTTATTAATAATTTGTAAATTAGTTAAATTAGTTAGATTTATTGTTTATATATTATTAATTTCATTACTATTAAAGACATTATTATGATTTACTGCATCATTTAAGTTTAACAGTTCAACCAATACCTCGAAATATCCGTTGCCTAGAATGAATATTGTCCATTTTAAATAGAAGATACTTCCCTAATAATCTCACCTGAAATTTTGATATGTGGGTAAAATATACATCTATGTTATTTCCATGTAACAATTTCAATTAAGTATTGTTCAAATCTTGAAATTATTAAAAGGAACAAAACGTTGACTTGATATATAAATGGCATAATAAGCGCGATCGACATGTTAAATAAATGTATTCATGTTCAGTGAAAATTATGAATTAAAATTTTGGCTCTGGTAACAGTGGTTGGAATGATGCCGATGACATGGAAGAGGAGATTAAAATAAATAGAAAACTTAAAGAATTACAATTGAAATGGAAAGTAAATGCTCAGTTAGAAAAAACTAATATATGAAAGGCAAGATCAAGATTGACATTTAAAAATCCGTTATAATGAAGTTCAGCTGTGTATATTAGTATCAGAAATAATAATAACGAATTAAATCTTACTGTAGATTTAAATTATATTATTAAAATCCACGTAAAACATGCTAGAGGATTGACGATTAATGGTGTTTCTAAAAAGATCATGAATATTTAGAGGTACTAATTAAATCAATTGGAGAAACTTGGAAAAAAGTATATAAAGATGACAATCTTTTAATAGTTGTACTAAATTGAAGGAAACCTATTACAATTAATTAAAAATATCATTTGGAGACAGACAAATTATCAAGAGCTTTAAGTCAGATGCTTGAAAATTGTAAAAGTCTCTGGACCTTTATCTTTGAGATTTTTTATGCACAATATACATAGGTAAACTTGATAAATCGGTCTTGAATGGCTGGGCATGATGGACAGACTTATTGAGAGAACAGACTTATCAAGAATACGCAACTTTAAATTTTAGTTCGTAATTATATAAAGATTTTATAAATGTAAATGGAGTTTTTAAAAACAATATTTATTTACACTGATCTTTATATAAGTTGTCTGAAGATTATGAAATCAACCTTTTTATACATACAAAATATAGTAAAACATAAATGCGTTGTTCACAATACAAAAAAGAAATGATTTTTTTTTTCTAAATTTTTCAAATGAGATATAACTTTAAATACAGATATATTGTTCATTGATACAAAAAAGAAACGTTTTTCTGAGATAAAATCAATAATATAACTAATATACAGTTATATTGATCACGATACAAAAAAGAAACATTTCCTGAAATAATAATAATAATATTTTAATTTTTTACGTAAAATAATATCACACGTTACTAAAAATAGTAATGATGACCTTTAACCCCAATGCAAATATCACGTGAGACCAACTTATCGAGAGATTTACATATACTCTAGAAGAAGGGTTGACCGACTTGCAACTTATCGCAATTTTATATAGATTGGCCGAGTTAAGCTAAATCCGATTTATCAAGAGATCGACTTATCGAGTTACCTATGTATTAAGTTTATACGACCAACCCTGTACTGGCAATTTAAAGTAGAAGCAGTATATTTTTTAATATTTAATGGTTTTATTGATTGATTTTCAATTAATTATTATAATTAGAATAAAAAAAGTTTTTTCTATCTTTTCTACTAAATGTTCAATTTCTTATATAAATACAAGTAATATTAATAAATGATGTAAAAACTGCATATAACTAATTATTTATTAAAAAAATTGATTATTCTGATTCAATTATTACTATTTCCAAATTTTTATCAACCTCTCCAGGAACATCACTGCTCTGATGTGATTCGGTAATATCATCACCATTTAAACATGCTTCTATGCTCAAATTTTTTTGAATTTTATCATCATCGTCATCATCATCATCATCATCACCTTTTCGAATTAAAAAGACGATTTGTAAGATTTTTTCTTTAAGTTTAAATGAAATAACTTAATTTATTAATTTAACAAAAATTACTTAATATACAAAGATCCAATTGTCTTGAATCCAAACTTCTAAAGATTGCTGCTAATGAAACTAATAACATATTTCAATTAATAAAATATCTTGATGAATTTTATATTTTATATATAATTAATTACCTTCTTCTTCATTTATTTTATATTTTTCTTTATCTTCTAGAGCTAATACGATAAAAATATATAGTTTCAATTAATAAAATATGTTGATGAATTTTATATTTTATATATAATTAATTACCTTCTTCATCATTGATTTTATATTTTACTTTATCTTCTAGAGCTAATACAATAAAAATATATAGTTTGTTGTGCTAATGATGATACTGTAATGACAATAACAAATGATAATAATATTTACATAATCCATTGAGTACTGCTGATAATGTAAGACCTAGTTATATTAGAAAATAAATATTAACTATAATAAATATTTTTATAGTATTAGTTAAAATAGGAATGATATCACTAATTACCTTCTTGTGAATCAATTTGTGAATTTTCTTCAGTTTCTATAAAAAAAAATTTTTTTTTGAATTTATCAATTGTCTTTTGTTTCCTTTATTCATTCATCAATTAAAATCGATTAAATTAAACTTTATACCAATAACAGTTCTTAATTGGTTTGATGAAAAATTTGGAATTGCTTTCGATAATGTAAGCACAAGTTGTTTTGAATCTAAAATTAATTAAAATAATATAAATTGATAACAATTGATATATTCAAATATTTTACCTGATTCAACTAATGTTTCTTCTGTAGTTTCAAATAGCTCTGAACCTTAATATATAAAATAATAATAATAAATTGTCATGTTGTCTATTTAATTGGATTAATTTTTTTTAGTCAAACAAAAAAATTAACAAACAATAATAACAATAATTACAAATGTTTGGTATTGTAAGATTTATTAGGGTGCTGTCTAAATTAATTAAATAATAAATTAATTAAATTAAAAAAAATGATACATTTTATGTTAACAACTAAAATAATAACTTGATTACCAAATCCTTGCAATCCTGGAGACCTTGGAGATTTTAAAGATTCTGGGGAGTTAGATAATTCTTCAAAAGATTCCTCTTATAATTGAAAAATCATATAATTAATAATATTTTATTTCGTGATATTGAATAATATAACATTACTATATCTATAATTTACCATTTGCTTTTGGTATTTGGATTGATTTAGATTCTTAATAAAAACAATTATTAATCAATTAATAATTATTATCAATTGATTAATAATAAATAATAGCCATAATAATAATAATTATAAAATATCACCTTTTATAATATTGGACACTCTCAGATTTACTATTTTTGAATCTATAGTAAAAATACCGATTATAAATGTTATGTGTATTATATATTATATTTAAATTAAAAATCATAGAATAATTAATTAATCTTTAAAGAAACCTCTAGTTGAATCACCATCATCATCACTATCTGATATGTCATTGTCATCATTTTCAATCTTTGGAAATTTTATAAACCTGCTGACATAAATTGCTTCTGGATGTAACTTGCCTTTTGAGGGGTCAGAATTCGCAATATATTCATCAGATGCCAGAAAATCTCGACCTATATCACTAATTGGATTATCAGATATACTCCAAGACCACTTATAAAGATGCATTGATAATTGTTTTGCTGTTGGTCTTTTTTTGGGGGACTTGTCTAAACAACATTCTGCTAAATCTTTATAACATTGAGGCGTTCCATTACCAAAATCAGGTCGTGATCCATTTACAATTTCAAGTGTCATCTGTGAATCATGTGGTTTGTTACCAAAAGGCCTTGTTCCTGATGATACTTCTGCCATTATTATGCCAAAGCTGTAAATATCCGATTCTTTTGTATATTTCTTGCCAAGTAAAATTTCTGGTGCAACGTATGGCAGTATCCCATAAATCTTGGTGTCTGGACTAGTTTTATCTTTGTATGATTTTGTTAATCCAAAATCTGTCAGATAACTGATTATTTTTTCCCCATTGCTTGGTGAATGTTGTAAAATATTTCCTGTATGTAAATCCTTATGTACGAATTTTTTAGTATGTAATGTGTCAAGATCTGTGGCTATATTTGCCAAGTAATTTAATTTTTCTGTCCATTTAAGTTTTTTAAAATTATATTCCAGATAATCTCGCAGATTTCCCCTGTTGGCATACGCCGTCACCATCATATACTCTAATGTTTTTGGATTTTTGGTCATTCCATAAATCTTAAGAAATGTATCAAACTCCAAGGAACATAAAACATGAATCCTAACCTTTTAAAATATATAATTTTTTGATAAATTATTATGATTATTATAATAATTATTATCAATATTCATTAAATAAATAAAAATTATTAAATAGCTATATGAATAAATAGAAATAGTGAATGTACGTAATACATATTATATATGTATATATATACACACGTATATATATTTTTATCAGGTTATCTTACCTCCTCCAAAAAATCTGCACAAGACCCTTTTGTTGTTGATGTTTTTATACATTTCAATGCAACTATACGTGCCGTGTCTGTAACGCTTCTATCAGTAAAAGTAGCCTTGAACACACTACCAAATCCACCTTCGCCAATCTTTCGAAAATCCTTAAATTTATTAAATGGTATCCATTCAAAAAAATAAGAAGAATCCTTTTCTCTCAGTTTCTCCTGAGCTTCTTCAATCAATCGATCTACTTCTGGATTACAACTTCCATATTCATAATCACTATATTTTGGTAAATCACACTTGTAACACCACGGTAATGATTCGTATGGTTCTGAACATTCATTACATGCTTTATTTGAAGTTCTTGATGAACATGAATTGTTGGAATCTGTTGAGCCAGTTGAATTGTTATTGTTGCTATTAATTTCAGTATATGAAGAAGACTCACTCATAATTGTCGACTTTTATAAACTGTTAAATATTTATATAATGTAGGGCTAATCTACTTTTTAAAAAATTCGAAGCTTTTTAAATAGTAAAAATAAAAATTTAACATTTCGCTGTTGCACGAAAAATAATAAATTTGTGCTATGTTTAGTAATAGAGTTAATAAATATTTTTTATTTGTTTTTAAATTTTTTAAGAATTTTAATTTGTATAATTATATATATAAAAATAAAATAAAAACAAAGCTAAGTTTACATTTATATATATTTATTTATTTAAATATAAAATATATGTTGTATAAGATGATATTAATGATATATCTAATTTTAATTTAATAATTATATATTTTTTAAAAAATATTAATGACCCCACCAAAAAAAAGTTAATATATTAAGCGATATATATCTATTTTGAAATCATTCAATAACCCATTCATTTGATTCAATCAACCAACCTTCTTCTTTTAATTGATAATTGATATCTTATTATTATTATTATTGTTATTATTATTATTACTATTATTATTATTATTGTTGTTGTTATTATTATTATTATTATTATTATTATTATTATTATTAGCGTTATTACTTCTTTTTGAATCCTTGTCACGCGCACATGCTCACTAATACTCTCGTTATTTTTTATTTTTTCTAATCTTTACCTCGAGGAGCACCACTTTTAATTGATTCTGAATGTGGTTGAAATTCAGGTTGAAGTCCTGAATTCAATTCTAAAGTTGCCCTTAACTGTCGTCTAAAAATTATAATTAATGATAATTAATAATTAATAGATAATTATCGAATATATATAAATATAAAATACGATTATTTACATACCCAATTGATTCACAGACTGCTTTATTATTAGATGTTCGTGTCCATAAAGATATTCTATAGAGAATTTTACGAACAGAAAAAACAACCCCACAAACTTCATCAGAATATTCGAAACTTTCACCAATACAAGCAAGCATCTAATAATAAAAATCAGAATGATAATGATGTTAATTAAATTATATGTTCACAAAGGACATTATACGATGATGATGACGAAAAAAGATTTTTTTTTTTATGATTTATTTGAATCTCTTCACTCAATATAACAATAATAGATACTTTTTAAAACATTCTCTAATTGTTCTTTCCAAAATTCTGGTCTTTTTATTCACATACAAACACACAAATATAATATAATACACATATATATAAAAATTATATCTGGATTAATAATAATAAAATCAATCATCATCATCATCGCATAATAATAATTATAATTATGATAACAATAGTAAAAATAACTAACCGTATGAAGCCAAAGTTTATTAATATCATCACCAATTTTATTTTTATGAAATTGGATTACCCATTTTCCACCTCTTTCATTTTCTGGATCTTCCCACATCGGTTTTATTCCATGTTTAAAAAGATGATAATTTGAATTGGTAGATAATTCACTAGCTTTGTAAATATTATTGTACACTCTATAAATATATATATATATATTAATAAAATGATATATTTGTAAAATTTTTTATATTTTATAAAATAAAATAGACAAAATGGAATTTACCCCCAAAATTCTTCTACTGAATCAAATGTTATTAATTCCTTCAGATGTTGCGACCAACTTACTGTGTTAGCTTTTTTCCCCGGATTATCAAACCATAATGTCCATGCATTATATAAAGGATGTTTGACATTAAAGTTTACTGGATCATTGAAAACAGTTCGTAGTTCACCTTCCTGTAAAATATTCTCATTATCTTCAAATTCAGGCAAAGTACCTACTGCTTTATTATTATCGTTTTCATTGTTATTAATTTTATCATTATCATTATCATTGATTTTGCTGTCATTGTTGTTTTTATTGATTTCAATGTTATCAGTGTTGTTTTCATTATCAGTAGTATTGATGATTTTGACTTCCCCTTTAGCGTTATTATTTTCAGTCATTTTTTTTTTGGTTCGTTAATAATTATTTATTATTACAAATTATTTAATTGATTTTTTTAAAGCAATAAAAATATTTTTTAATTTTAAAGAAAAAATTCAAATAAATGAGTAAGTAAAAAAAAAAGTAAGCGCTATTTATCTATCTCGATGGAAAAGATCAAAATAGTTTTTTTTTTAAATATAAATATTGGTAATATCATTTATTCTACTTATATATATTTCACAAAAAAAAAAAACCATCGATGCCACACTTTTCGAATTCTATAGGTGGAATATTCTAAATCACGTGACAACTTATTCAGACAAGAAGACAAGAAATAAATTATGAAGAAGGAAACTTTCATTCAATTATTTAGTAAAGCACAATACAAACAGTAAAGCAGTAATTTAAATAGCAAAACCAAAAATAAATAATTTATATATATGTTGTCATTTGCATAACAATTTTTTTACCATTTGACAGTCAAGGGATTTAATAACGTATTTTCTACTGCATGATATTGTGTACGAAGCATTTTTCTACTTTTCAAACTGTCAAATCCTTCCAACCATTCACTAATAAATAATAATAATATTGTTATTAGAAATTATTATTATTGATAATATTATTATGAACTTTACTATATAAAAATAACCTGTATAATTCTAATATTTTATCATTTTCTTCTGGTGATTTTGATGCTATTGCATGATAAATATTATTGACACTGTTAATCCAATCTTTTATTGGAATTGTTTCACCCGGTTTCTATTGCACCACAATCAAGAGCTTCTATAGCAGCAAAATATGGTCTAACACCATTACAGGTACCTTTAAATTTCATTCAATTATAGCAGAATTAGGTAGTTGTTGACTTTTTGTTTTTGCGTGATAAATGGCAGATTCACTGATCAAAAAATGGATAAAAAATATGCATTAAGGTGGCTAAACGTTTAACGCACTTTTTCAAGTCACTTGGAGTTCATTATGTATTCGATATTTCGTTCTCACGAGATTTTTCTTTGTTGGAAAGTGCACGTGAATTTGTTCAAAGATTTCGTGACTCTCAACAAGAAAATCAATCATATGATAATAACAACAAAGAAGGATCGGCTGGGACAAGATATGGAAATAATAATAATAATAACCATTCGCAGCAACAAAAATACATGCCTATGTTGGCTTCAGCATGTCCAGGTTGGATTTGTTATGCTGAAAAAACTCATGGGTTTGTTTTACCATATGTTAGTCAAACTAAATCACCACAACAAATAATGGGTGTCTTGGTT
>CAUDNR010000318.1:2255-29108 GCA_958430865.1 Entrophospora sp. SA101
TATGATGAAATGGGACCATATCTTCCTGGTGTTAAGAGAGAATATTTGCGTAAGATGACCCAAAAAGCTAAAAACATCTATACATTATTTAAAGGGATAGGAATAGATAAAATTGAACACATTACGTATAGTGCTGATGCCATTTCTAGACTAACAGATGCACAAATTCAAAATATTATAAATCATTTTCCTAAAAAATTTACTAATTCAAAATCTGAAGTAAGTATTTCAGCTGAGTCAAAAAAAATATCAGGAACCGAGTTAAGTATACCACCATATAATACCCTTCCAAAGCTCTTTCCATTCAAGAAGATGCTATCAAAAGAGGAATGTGATCAAGTTATTAACAAATTAACCATGCATTCACTAATTCTCCAAAATCGGACAAATATCATAGTGTAGATAAGGAAGGCGAGCATCAAAGTGATACTTATTGGGTACTGTCCAATATGTAGAGAAAATCATATGAGTTTACAAGGTAAGTGGTGATTTGATAATCAAAGTAAAAAGATATATTATTTGTGTTGCGATAATTTAAAAGAGCCGGGAATTTCTATTGATGAGGTATTAGAAGCTTATACTGAAAATTCAGAACCGATTCAGGAGTTAAAAACTCAATGCTTCACATCACCTATCCCTTGGAATAATGCTCTTAAATTTCCGAATAAAACCATAGCAGTGGAAGCATAATTGTAGATAAGTATTTACAAATCAATTAATATTTGTATCTTGTAACGCGCACATGATTCTTTTATATCTATCCAATAATCAATCAGATAATCAATTATATCGTATGACATTTTAATGGGTTGTGCAACAAAAAGCATTCAAAATTTCAATGCATATGATTTATTTGTGCGATTAACCAAATTCGATTAATTATGACGTAAATACATTCTTTATCTCTACATTATTCATTCGATATTAGAGGAATATATGGGAAGGAAAACGTTTAAAAGGGAAGTATATCGAGTTTATGGGCATTAATCGCCTTTTGATTTTTATTATCATTAATTCAATTAGTTCAAGAGTTATATTTGAATTTAACTTAAACATGCCTACTGTTTTATTTACTAAAATCTATAATTTCCTAACAACTGCTGAAGAAGGAGAATATAACAGCGGGTTCTGTTATTTATTAAGCAATGAAAGAGAATCCATGGATGACCGAAGGCGAATTAAGAAGTCTTATAGAATAAGCTGTAGAATCCGCTAATAATAATTATAACAGATATTCTTCACGTTATGTGACTCTCCTTGAAATTCTCTCAGAAGTAAGTCATTAAAAATATATCTGTATTAATATTTTTGAATGATGAATAGCGCGGAAGTGATACCTCCGAAAAAACAAACATGTCAGCTTAAGCATTCCATTTAGTCCCACGCCAGGAATTTCCTCACCGCGGGAGGGATGTTTAAGTTGAAAGCCTATGTTTGGTTTTATGTTGATAATTTAGTATCACATAAAGTTCCATCTGCGTGATGGAGTAGCTAACCTCACAAAGAGAGAGCTTTGGTTATAATCTGACAGCGCATGCGCCCTTTAAAATATTTTCAACATTAATTTGGAATTCCAAACTAACAATTTATATCCGCACTAATTTAAAGTCTCTTACAAAATCGTTCGTAGTTTGAAAAATGTCAGAGTAGTAACATTAGATGAGGAAATCCTTAATTCAAATCTCGGAAAATATAACTAAGTTGAAAAGAAAATTGAAAAAAGACACATCGGCGTTGTCTTTGGAATTGTATAGGAGAATTAGGGAGGTCGCAGTTTCGGAACTTCCTTGGAATGACCCTCTGGAAAATCAAATTACTAGTGATGATTCAGATATTATACGTCTCTTGCCAGATGAATTGCAAAATATATTTATGGTTGGTATTATAAACTCGTAAGGTCTGATTTTCCCGGGAAGGTGGGATCAGCACCAGATCGAATCTCCATATTATTTCACAAAAAGCATTACAAAACGTTAATTTATTAGGAACCACTTCAACGTATGGCGCCCTTCCTTTTATCAATAGTGCATAGGAGTTGTAATGAATTTTACCGATGATATTGGATTCAAATTACCACAAAATCTTTTACATGATGGGATGTGAAAGGAAACCAATGAAGAACTTGCTAATGTTGCTGAAAGGATTCTAGATGCATTGTGAGTATTCCAATCTGGATATTTAAAATTATAGAGTTTTTGGGGGTTCTGTTAAAAGAATATATTCATTAAATAATCTTATCATTAGGTACGATGCTTGGAGAAACCCTGCATTTAGGTCCAATTTTGTAGAAAAATTAAATAAAGGTGCTTATGTTACTAATTTAATCTTGCCTGCAGTTTGTGCCTCGTTAAAAGGTCTCTATTTATGGACATCTTCATTTCTTAGCAATTTTGAACAACAGAGTAGTGCCGGTGCAGTTAGGAGAGGGAATGGTCGATCAGGAAAGTGACCTGATGTTATGTTTGTAATGAGACATAGGGATAAATACTATGAATTGGTCCACACTGAATGCTCACGTTTATTGTGTATAGCGCAAAAAGAAAGAGATGATGGGTAAAACTATGGAGAGAGGCAAATTATGGCATGTTTTGGTCCGCAAAAGTTGTAAACCTATCAAGAATGAATTTGGAATAATTGGGTACAAATAGCGGGAAGAAAAATATATTTAAATGTTCTTATTTGGGATTCACTTGATGTGCGTCTCTATTACCATCTCCATGAAGCAGAAATACCAGTCCAATATTCGACCCAATTATGGTAGCAAGGTTCGTGGAGTTTTTATTAATTTTACGGAATATTCTGCTAGTTAATATTAGTTTGTTATATAATGCGCCTCCATCTAATAAATCGGGTCAAAAAGTAGAAAGTAGTTCAATTGTCAATTCTGCCTAGAAAATAGACAGTTGTTATCAAGTTGTCATATATATATATATCTGTTTATTAATAAATTAGTCAATATATTTTTTGTGCCATTTTAATATGCGTTAGACGCGGAAAAGAAACTCCATGCATTTTGAAGAAAACTAATTGTTATATGTACCTAGAAAGTCGATTCGCATATATAATAATAATTGCATTTACTTTCACATTAATGATCATCAATTTTTCTGGATTACACATCCACTACATGCTGAGAATATTTGAATTGAGGTTATTTACCTCTAAATACCTACATACCTTCTCATAATCAAATGCCTCCTTTACATCTTATGTCTTCTTATTTATGACAGTTATATGACCTTCTGTAAATATTGCATAGGATTTGTAGTAAATCTACCTTGAGTTTTGCGTCTGTTATTTCTAGATTTGCGAGACATATACTACATTCAACTAACCATTCATCTTAGGTAAGAGGGAATTTTTTTGTCGTCTCTTACAATAAATGTACAAAAAAAATTCAAATCAAAAATTATTACATAAAAGTATGATCCGAAGTAATATGTAAAAGTGATACGCAATAGTATAATCAATTTTTTAACATGAAAAAATGATACTCAAAAGCATCAACTATACGAGAAAGGCTCCAGGGCTCCAAAACATAGTACACTTTCGGTGATACTCAAAGGTAGAATAATATAAGGAAGAAGTAAGAAAAAATTGTGCTTTTGCGTATCACCAAGTGAAGATAACAATTCGGCACTTCGTGCCTCATCCTAGTATCGAAGTCAATAGTGTCACCAAAGTCCATCGTTATGGACGTCAATAACGATCATTAAAAGTACGATGCAAATTCAAACTTGTCGTACCTAAAGCACAACGCAAATGTGAATTCTTCCATGAACCCAGAATGGGCCATCAGTCGGCCTCGAATGAAAAAACAATCACGAATTCTTCAAGCCTAAAAGTATGACAAAAATACGAACCAATCGTACGACAAGTAGGTAACAGTCTATCATAAGTAACAATATATATATATATTGTTATCTACTTTGCACTATACTGTCACCTACTCAACTTGTTTCTTCTGAAGTCGCGAGCCAAAGATAGGATTTCCTAAATGGAAATAAAAATAGTCACTACCAAATTTGGTCATGTAATTCAAAAATCCCAATATGTGGATCACACGATATTTCAATTTTTTTTTTTATTCGACCAAAAAATTTTCGTTTTTTGCGCGACAAATTTTTTTTAGATGTAAAATGAATGTTTCATAGTAATATAGTGAGTGCAGGACATCTATAACGGTCAATGAATATCACATGACTTAAAAGCTTATGGCTCCTTGTTTAAAAAGAAAAATAAAGCTAAAAACCTAAGCTTCATTTCCATCGGTTTACTTGTTTCCTTTTTATTAGAAAAGTTTTGAATTATAAAGCTTCAAAGTTGGAATATTTCATATATGCCTATATGTAAATTGTAAAATCTCGGAATGACGGCTTTACAATTTTCCCGTGATAAAGAAAATCTCTAATACTAATAAATCTGATTACTTAAATTAGAAAGGTCATCTAAATTTTATAATAGATTTTTTGAATAATAATAAATAAAATAGCCAAAAAATTAAATTTTATGGGTTGTACGGCGGTAAAATGAATCCTCAGGATAATAATAATAGTCAAATAATTATTGAAAAAATTAAACCGAAAAAAAATTTTCCACTTTATATTGAAAGAAGATCTAACAACAACAACAACGACGACGACGATAGTAATAATGAATCATCACCACCATCACCATCATCGGTTGTTATAATGTTTGGATGGTCAAATAGTTCAATAAAAAATGTATCAAAATGTGCTTCATATTGGAGAAATTATAAAGATGAAAAAGGAGAAAAAAAATTTCACATTCTTTATTACGTTGCACCTGTTTTTCCTTATTTTTATTATCCTTTATCAGCTGAAAATTTAACTGAAAGTTTTATTCCATTTCTACAAGAATTTGGTGTTTTATCATCTTCTTTGGCTTCGAATGAGAAGAAACCTTTAGTTATTGCACACGCATTTTCAAATGGTGGAACAATGGGAATGGTTGCATTAATAAATGCTTGTAAAAAACACAATTTCAATTTGAGTTATGACGCAGTAATACTTGATTCTGGACCTGGAACTACTGGAGTATTTGGGCTTTACAAAGTTTATACTGTTGCTGAAACTAATTTATTAAAGAAAATTTTAATTTTCATAATTGTGGAAATTTTACTTTTCTTTGGTTATCCAATTTTGTTAATTTTAAGTTTTATCAAAAAAAAGAAATTGTTTATTAATTATATTGCTGATTCACTTATCAACAACAACAACAACAATAATAAAATAAAAGCCGAGGGAGGAAGGAATAAGGACACAATAGCAAGAATAGGTACAGCATGCCCAAGACTTTTTATTTATTCCAAAGCTGATAAATTGATTCCTTACAAGAAAATAGAAGATATAATTGAAAAAAGTAAAAGATCGGGATTCAAGACTACGACTTTAAGATTTGAAGATAGTGAACATGTTAGACATTGGTTAACTCATAAGCAAGAATATGAAAAAACTCTAGATAATTTTTTAATCAATAATAATTTATTACTTGAGAAATAACAAATTTTGTATAATCATATTTTTTATTTTATTTTACAACCCAAATATTTATATTCTATTTTTTTATTTATAAAAATAATAAATTTGATCCCCCAAAAATTTATAAAAAAATTACACTCTAACCCAAACACCTACCGATGGAACACCATCACTTACAACAAATAATAAGTAAGGTCCAGGTGGTGCTACACCACTACCTGGTGGTGCTTTTAGAGTAAGCTTGCCAGTATTCTCGTTGTGTTCAACAACTTCCAAGAAAATTTGTCGTTGACTCATATGCGTCGAGTGAGTAACAAATCCAGAATTAAGAAGATTAGATGTGATTTTAGGTTTGTTGTCACCTTTATAGATTGTGACATCGATTTGAAATTTTTGACCGTATTTTAAAGTTTTAGGTGCATTCGTGATTTCTGGTTGTGGTAAACCGGTGAATAGGAACGGCGGGGAAAATATTTCAACACGATATTCTGTTGGGAATGCTGAAGTCTCGGTGACTTTACTGTTAGGATTAGAGCCGGAAACAAGAACTTGAGATGATGGGATCGTGAATGCAATGGAATGATACATTCTAGGAATATACGAGGGTTGCATTGTTTCCATGCGAGATCCTTTAACGCCATTTGGTTTATAAATAACAGGTACGAGAATTGGATCCTTTCCTATATCAAACCCGGCTATTCCTCTTGAACATCCATTAAGAATCAACGTATTCCCATCAGCCATAAGCACAATGTCCGGCATTATACGTCCATATTCCATATCTTCCATACTCCATTTAGGATTAGCAGATAAAGGAGAAATACGTCCACATGATTTTTCACCATAGCCGTCATTTATTACTTTTGGATTTCTATTAGAACCTCCACAAACAAGTACTTCTGGATCATAGTTATTGTCAGGACTTAATGGTAGTAGTGTTGTGCCGGCAGTTAATGGGTAATGTCTTGGTGGACCAGGAATATCAGGAAGTTTAGCAGTTTTCCAGGTGGTTGTATCAAGTATGATGGAAGCTTTATTTGCCATTATGAAAAGATTTTTGTTGGGAAGAAGATGTACAGAGGGGTATAGATTGTATGGTAATGTCTCTACCAGGAAAGGAAAGTCGACTGGGTCGCCTCTTGGTGGGTAAAACTCATAGCTTGGCACGTTTTTTTTTCCATCATTCTCTGCAGTGCCTACATTGGATCCTCCCAATATAAATAATGAACCATCGGCCAACTGTTCAACTGAAGGGTACCATCGATTTTTAGCAAGTTTATAACCATATTCCTTCCAGTCACATGTTCCATCATCGCATGGATCAAATAATCGAATACTGTTGAATCCTTGAACTGTGGTTTTCTCTGCTTCTGCACCTCCCACATTCATAACGGTCTTTTTTTTAATTTGAAAAAAAAAAAAAAGTTTTTTTTTTTTAATAAATAGAAAAATTGTTAATTAACATTAATTAATTAATTATTTTATTACTTACCCCGTTTGGCAGATATGATCCAGCCGAACAAAATGTGTTTGATATTGTGGTCAATGCTCTATATTGATTTGTGTCAAGATCATATTCTACAGTGAAAGAGGGTTTATTATTAATAGTCACCTTGGTGATTTGCTGTGCACGTTCGATGAAGAGGACCTTGTTGGTATTTGGTGAAAGTATTCCATGCATAGTTGATATTCCAGAGTCACCTACAAAATCCCATTGTCCAAGTTTTGCAGTTTGAGCATTTACTATCACGACATTTGTTGTTGTTGTTATAGTTAATATTAAGCTGATTAATGAAAGTATTTTCATACTTTTTTTTTTTGTAAAATAAGGAAGGAGTGAAATGAATAAATGAGTGAATGAATAAAGGAAGGAGTGAATAATTAAAGGAAAGAGTGAATAAATAAAGGAAGGAAGGGAGGAATAAAATATTGAAATTGAAATTAAATTAAATTGAAAATTGAAAAATTTTTGGAATTGAAACTATAAATGAAACTAAATAATGTAGTACAAATAATCAGGCCATTCACGGTTAGTGGGTGAACGAATCACACGGGTCGTTGTTAATATATTTACTATATTAATATTTAAATATATTTGTCAAATTCGATTTCTAAATTTAATTGTTACAACTAAATATTGCTCGGAGTTACTTCGGAATAATCTATTATTAACATTGTGAATAGGAGAATTAAACAATCTCTACTTTGGTCATAAAATTCTTTACTCCACAACTCAACATTACAAGTTTTATGCTCATCATTAATGCTAAATTTAGTAACGAGGATGATGTGAAGACGAAAGAAACTAGGTCACATGCTTAAAATACGATCTGCCGAGACTTTAATATTTATATTTAATTAATATTAAATATTATACTTACTTATTAATTAAATTAGTGGAACAAAAGATACTTGATTTTTCAAAAGGAAAGATCAACATAAAAGTTTATTATACAACAGGTGATTATGTTGTTAACTAACTAGTTAATTACAGTCAAACCTTGTCAGCGGATGAACGGGACAAGAATTTAATTATAGTCCGCTATGGAAGAGGTCCGCTGTGACCAAGGTTCGGCTGTAATTAATTGTTTAATATTTCAGTGCTTCGCTCATAAGAACAAGAGCAAGAATTAATACTAAATTATTTCTTTTCTGTTCTGTAAAAAAAGCATTTTCACAACTAAATGATTTAATAAAATAAAATAATTCTTTTTCACTTGATAAAACTAGTGATGTCGGCCGGCTAAGCTGATTTGGCTTAGCTTGGCCGGCTGATTTCCTTTTTGTAAGAAATTTTTCTGGTACTTCTCAGGAGTCAACCTTATCATTGATAATCAAATAAAGGGCGGTCAAGTCTTTTTGATATCAAACAGTTGACAATTTTATTAGAGATTGTTTAATATTAGGTACTACAAAGTAATGTTGTTTGACGAAATGTTACCAAAGTTGTAAAACTATTACGTCAAACTCGCTGCCATTAAGTCAAAAATGACGTAAGCAAAATTGCTTTAAAGGTTAGTAAAATATAAAAGTTCACAAAAAAAACTTGTATATTCCAAGATCTTTTTTTTTTAATCTCTCCTTTGTTTCATCAGTTATTCCCAAGGAGCCAAGTTTTTCTTTTGCTGAACACAAACTCATTCATTTGCCACTAATCTCGAACATTTCTTATATCGATAACGTGGTGCATTATAGATAAAATCATCAATAAGGATTCGACACTTTATGTTCCAGGGTCAACTAATTTTAGTTATCAAATGAAAACTTTACGCAAAAGCTATGGAAGCTAGTTTTATCTTTTAATTTTCGTGTTACAATATTTTGAATCTCTCGACCAACTTTGGTAATGATTTTCTTTTAATGTAATATGTTCGTTAAACTTTTTTGTAGTAAAGAACTTTTATTTATTAATAAAAAAAAGGAAATAAATAAGTCAAATAAATCGAATGTATGTTGTAGAAAATATTCTATGAAAAAAAAGTTGTTACACGAAATTTACTTAGTCTCAATTTCTTAAGTGTATAACAAAATTTGGAATTTTCAAAATGCTAAGGCTCAGCCAATTTTCAGTTTAAGAAAAAACCAGCCAATAAGTTTTGAAGCTTGAGTCATGAACAATAAAACTTATCGGTTAAATTTTTTAAAATGATATAATTTTTTTTTGTTTTAGTATTTTGAAGTTGACCAATTGTTACTATAAGCAATTAATGATTATAGATGATCTGCACCGTATTACAGAAAGAGAAACTACTTTTAAATTGCATTTTATCTATGATGAATTTAGGTGAAATAGGAACTGAAGAAAATGAAATTTTGAATTCATATGATAATAAATCAGATAGTATTACTCATTTGGATACTAATGATGATTTGGGTGAAAATGAAAATTTAGATGAAAATAATATAGATATATTAGGAATTGAAGATATTGTAAATTTAAATGATCCAATTTTTGATACAAGTGAAAATATTGTCATTAATGAAAGTACTTCAAAAAGAAGAATTGAAACAATGAATTATGTAGCTGAAGATATTGTTGAAGAATTTTTTAATAGGATTGGAAGATATATAATTAATATTTGATTTCATGTAAATTTTGACTTTGAATTAAATTACAATTTTGATTTTGATTATGATTTTGATTTTTCTAGAGACCTTTTGATTTTGACAACTTGAGTAATTTTATTAAATGAATTCCACTATCATGTATGGTATTTGCAAATTAGTGAGAAATGAATTTGCTGTTTTTATAATTGAATTTTTAAATAGAACAAAATTTAACTTCATTGCCTAATATTATAAAAAAGCAATTAAAAATAGGTTTCCTATAAAATTTATATCAATAGAAGCTTCTGGTTTTCAGCTTTCTTTTGAGAAACAAATAAATAAAGATTTCAAGGTTTTTTGTTATATGCTGTAACTCCCCCTTTATATTATATTTTCTGAAAATCAGCTTGACAGTTTTGTACAGACATATAAAGTACCCAATTTATTGCTAAAATGCTGAAAAACAGGCCATTTCACATAACTCTCTGTACAAATATCAAATTTGTACATTCTATGCCAAGATCTTTGTATAAATTTTCTACCCCTTATGGCATACCCATTCTTCATACAGACTTGGATATATATACCCTTCTCATCCAAACAAGACCAAAATTGGGCCACTAGATAAAAAATTATTACGTCCAAAATCCGTAATTGAGCAATCCATACTATAAACATAATAAACAGATATATTGAGAATTTCCTTTTGTTAATGAATGAATAATAAATTTTATTTTAAATTAAAAATCACGTGAATGATCAACTACGATATTATAGATGATCTAAAGAATCATTTTCAAAAAGCAACGTCACAAAGAAACTCAAGGGCTTTGATTAATAAAGAAGAAGAGTTGAAAATGTTCTATAACTACTTAATACGTATGGCAATTAATCAATCAATCAATCAATTTATAAAAAAACTAAAGAGCTTGGCTTTAATTTGTAATTTATATAATGAAAATAATAATAAATATTATTTAAAAAACATTACTGTGTTAATAAAAATATGCAAATTTCCTAAATTTGTATTCCAATAAAAAAATTTACTTTTAACTAACAAGAATATTCAAAATACATATCTATGTATATTTATATTTCTTATTAGATGATTTTAGCTCTTGCCTTAAATGAATTAAAAGATATGATTAATTACCCTTTAAAAGGCTTTGCCTGTGAATCAATATTATATCCACTTGATATAATTCTTTATTCATCCCGGGACACTTTTTTTTATAGCGATTTTTTATATTTGGAAACCCCATTTCATCATTAACATTATTGTTGTCATGGTATTTTTGATCTTGTTGTTGATGTGTCAATATTTGAGATTTGAAAATTAGGATTCAGCAACAACAACAACAGCTGGAAAGGAGGATTAATAAAAACAATAATACTAATGTAAATAAAGGTGATGATGATAATGATGCAGATGATAGTGTTAATGATGTTGACAATAACAGAAGAGGCGCTTTTTTGTATTTTAGTGTTGAATCTTTAATGTATATGAAGTAATTATATATCATACACCACATGTAATTTTGTGATTATTAATTAATATTATTAATTATTATTTTATATCATAATATTTAATATGCTTTACATAAAAATACAAAATTAAATTGCGTAAAATGCCAATTGATTAACTTCACGCATACTACAATCAGAAAATGGTTTTTTATACTAACTGATTGATTCATGATTAATTATGATAGAATCCAAGGTAAAATTGATTCTATTCATGGCAAAGCAAATAAGTTACGTCAAAGCAGGCTCCAGAACCACAAGAAAATTCGTAATCTTGTGGTTTAGTGTCATCGAAGATTGGCAAGATGGTTGTGCGAAAGCCACCATGTTCCTGAGTTTAAACACAAGACATGTTAAACAATGCAGTTCTGGAAAAATCTACTCTAAAACTGCAAAACAAATGTTGACCTGATCACATTACCATTTTCGCCAATATTTGCATCACAAATCCTGCAAGTAGCCTTGGTTCAAGACCATCATCTACATTGAGAAATACACTAGCAAAATATGCGGATGTTACGGAATTAACAAGTCAAATCTGGGTGGTTCAAAGATCTTTAATTTGTACATCTTGCAAATCCATCCACCATTAATAGATGTAAACGGAGCTCATGATATACTTTTGAAGTATATTATAGAAAAATAACAAGAGTCGTTTGTGACCTTGGGGCCTAAATCCGAGACACTTTGACTTGTACTTAGTATTAGTATAGGTTCAATGTAAGAGGTTATGTTTTTTTAAAGGAATTAATTGTGCAACAAAAGCATGTGATAATTATTCAGTAGGCCTTACTTATTATTATCCTTTTGTCCTAAAATTAATTAAGTTACACCGATGTGTATTACAAATACAGTAGTAATATTTTTCCATAATAAAAATTTTTTATACTTCTTATCATGGAAAATAAAAATAATCTATCAATAATATCTGATGTTTCTAATGACAATTTAGTGGTTGATGGAGATGTTGCAAGTGTAAATGATACAGCAACAATTACAACAATGCAAACACCTTTTTTACAAACTATATCTCCAGAAATTTTAAACCAAGATCAAAATTCACAAATGGTTATTATTGATGGTGACGACGACAAAAATAAAAGTAATGTTATAAATTCTTCGTCTAATCAAAT
Source organism: Entrophospora sp. SA101 (assembly GCA_958430865.1). NCBI lineage: Eukaryota > Fungi > Glomeromycota > Glomeromycetes > Entrophosporales > Entrophosporaceae > Entrophospora > Entrophospora sp. SA101. The sequence goes on from CAUDNR010000318.1 coordinate 14,461, forward strand.
TCCAGCACCAATCAACACAACAATAACTGCAACCACAACAGAAACACCTATGATTACTACAACAGCATCTTCATCAAAAACATCAGAAATACCAACGACAGAAAATGCAACGTCAACAATAATGATATCTGAATCTACAACTGAACTTTTTAAAAGTATAAAAGAATATTTAAATGGTGATTTGAGTATAAAATCTGCTGAACACGTTTACGAGTTTCTCCGTAAAGTAAAAGATGTACCAAGGATTGATCGTGGCCATGTCATTAATATATTAACTCGGACACATGACCCAATCATATTACAAAAACTGGTAAATGATAGATGTAGTTATATTTTAAGAAATTGGATAAAAGAAGAAGCAAAACTGCCTGATAGTAATTTACTTCTTAGGTTATTGAAAACAGTTCAACATCTACCTGTTGATTTGGAAGTTTCAACAAGTTGTGGATTAGGTAGAGTGGTTAATAATAAAAAGGTAAAAGAATCTAATATACCTGGTGTCGCAGATATCGCGTCCAAATTATTAAATAGATGGCTACAAGATGCTAGGCAATTATCGGAATCTGCTAGTAACAATAATCATTCCCACATAAAAAGCCCTAAAACAAAAGAACATCATCAAAAAGATAAATCAACGACGATGACAACAACAGCAACAACAACATCGTCAACACCATTATCAACAACTATTACTGAAATAAAAAAAGAATTAAACCAACCTATAGTAAAAGGTATTTTTGAAGATATGTTTGATTTTTCAAATGTTGGCAACCCTTTGTCTTCTGCTTCTTCAAATATTTTCAAACCTCAATCACCAAATATGTTTAAAATAAAAGATCCTACGAAAACCTTTCTCAAATCTGAAAAATTTGCAACAAAGGTAATGTCATCGTCATTATCACCAATTAGTGATAATAATAATAAAGAAGATGATGTTAAAGTATTTTCTGAAATTAAATCATCATCGTCAATTTCTTCAAAAAAACGAAAACGTGTTAGTTTTGCACCAGATTACATGCTTGAGCAAGTGAAATTGTTTGAAAATAAATATCCTGATGATGTAGAAGATGATATGTCATTATTGCCTGTTGGTTTTTCACACCATATTGGAGATATTAGAGATTTTGATCGTAGTGAAGGAAGAGCCGTTTTCAAGAGAATGAGAAAAGCACCATCTACAATATGGTATACTCCACTTTTATTAAAACCGTCACCCTCTTCTTTTAATAATAATGTTGGTGACAAATATAATAAAATGGTAAAAAAGCCTAGTAAAATTAATAGTAATAATAAGGAAGCAAAAATTCAAGAAAGTCGTGAAAAACAAACCTTGGAAGTTATTTATCTTACAATTGATCAAGTGCCTGATAATCCACATGAACCTGACGATGATGGTAGTAATAATAATAGTCAATCACTAATCCCTCCAAAAAATATTCCATTAAATAAAAAGGAAAAAAAGATTGAAAAATTAAAACAAAAAATTGAATTAAAAGAAGCTTTAAATGACGCATATTCCACATGGTTATTGGTTCATCCTAATAATATTCAAAACGTTGTTCATCATCATCATGTGTCTGCTGCTGCGCCTGCTCAACAACAACAGCAGCAACAACCAAATGTCACAAGACCATTTACTAATCCTAGTTCATGGGGTTATGATCCAAATCAAAATGCTTCTAATAATGTTGGCTTAGGCATCGGAATCGTAGCAGGACCGACACCAGGAATTAATGTAGTCAATAATAACGTAGGCGGTAATAGTAATAATCAAGCCATGCCAAATTATTATTATCATCACCCAAATCCTAATATTCCTGCACCGATCCCTGTCCCACAACCTCCATTACAATTACCACAACCTCCTCTACCTCAGACACAACAACAACTTCCTTTACAACTCCCGCCCTATCAACCATCAAATGCTTCGCAACCAAATCAACCACCTCAACCATTATTACAATTTCCTTATTTTGTTGGTAATAATCATAATCCAACTGTTCAACCAAACTTTTATCCATCACCACAATTCCAATTACCTAACAATGCTCCTTCGCCTACACAATTTCCATTACCTAATAATGCTCCTCTATCTAATCAATTTCAATTGCCCAATAATGCGCCTTCACCCACACAATTTCAATTATCTAATAATACACTTCAACCCAATCAATACCAAGTACCTACTAATGCTCCCCCGTCTACACAATTCATGGGGATTATTAGTGGTAATAACAATAATAAACAGCAACAACATAAACAACAGTCAGCATCTTTATCTTTATCATTGTTAAACCAACCTTTAACGAATGATCAAAATCAAATTATTAATAGACCACCAACAAATTCATCACTGTCTACAAACGCTACGACAACTAACAACAACAACAACAACAACAGCAACAACAACAACAACAATAACAATAATAATAATAGAGGAGGAGGGGGTCGAATTGGCCCTTCTAGTTCAGGAACTGGTAGACCAGCCAGTGGAAAAGGATCTGAATGTTGGTATTATAAAGCTGGGCGATGTACCTTAGGAAATGAGTGCAATTTTCTTCACAGTGATCACTAGAAAAAATTCTTAATTGTTAATTATTTGCTTTTACAACCATAGGCCTGTTGTTTTTATTTTATTTTTTTATACAGAAAAAAAAAAATATTTTCTAAGAATAAGGTATTCTTAATAATTCAATTATTACAATTGATTAATAAGAGAGTAATAATCTTGAATAATTAATTATCTTAATAAAATGTAAATACTTAAAATTAAGGACTTGATTTCATATAAATTTTTTAGTTTTTTTGAATAATCATTTGACATGTGATTAAAGCCTTATATATTTATTGTATAATATAACTAAATCATTAAGATGAGGAGGAGGGACATGGAAAAAGTTAACAAGTTTAAATTTTAGAAAAGTTAAAGCTTTCAAAGAAACATTTCATAAATTTTGTGTTTTTGATAAATGAAAATTATATACATATCTACCAAATAAATAAAAATATATTCCAATCAATAAAAATATAATAGTTAACATCTGTCTGCTTATAAAATTGTATTGTTTGACAGTATGAATCGATTCTTCTATAGTTAATGTTAAATAAATCTTTATAGAGCACAAAAATAAATATATAGGATGAGAGTGACTGTATTACTTTTAATTAATAATCAAGGTGACAATGCCATTATCATTGATAATGATGCTATTCAGAATTAAATCATAAATAATACATCTAATTCATCCGAAAAAAATAAAAGACAAGGCTTTAAATATGAATGACTATATCTCCTCCATAGTTGATATGTTTATTCATTAACTTTGTAAAGGTAACAAGATATTGATTTACATTTAGATTTTCTTTATATTGAACCTTTTTATTCGATTCCTTTTTCAAAATAGATAATCGTATTTCAAAATAATAATCTTGCAAGTAAAATATACATATTTTAGTGCCAAAATCCAAAAATAACAATGATATTCTTTGGTGTCATAATATTATAAAATCACATGACTCAATCATTTATTGTTAGCTGTTAGCTGTTAGTATTAGCATTAGCATTAGTATAGGGTTTCTATTCGAATAAGGTTTATTTGAATTATTTGTTTTATTCTTTATGAATTTCACTATTCGAATTACATTGAAAGTTTATTCGAATAAACGAATAAAACGAATAAAACTAATAATTCAAAATTCGAATAATACTACATAAGATTCTAATTATATACTAGCTAATCGTGGTTTGACATATTCTCTACAATTAAAGATGAGAGGTGAATATTAATCCAAGAAAGTTCTCTTTATAAACGTATTCAGTTTCTCTCCATTATAAGTGTTCATGCGTAAAAAAAAAAGCAATATTCATTTATTCACATCTCGATTCATGAATTGATTGAATTGAAAATTTATGAATAAAAATGGGATTGACAAAAGTTTTCTTTTTTAAATTTGGAAAGTTGAGGATTGGATTTAAAGTGTGCGCGTGAGTGCGTGTACGTATGAGCTTTTGAAGGAATTGAATCAGACTTGAATTAGAAAATTAGAAAATGAATAAATTTTCTTCGTTTTTATATATAGCAGTTATGTATTTTGAATTTTAATTGTGGAATTAATATATCAACATATATTATCTCTTATGATTTTCCCGCTTCAGTGAGAAAAATATCAGAAAAATAAAAATCTACATCATTTCAAAGCTATAATTTTTTCTCTTTACAATGTTTTCTTACATAATTTTTTTATGTGACACGGGTTAAAATCTATTACAACAAAAAAAAAATCATTTGCTACACGCGCATATTCAAAACCTTTAAAGAAAATTTCGCAAAAGAAAACACATTTCAAACAAAATAATGATTCAATTAAACATAAAAATAAATTATTGGTTGAAGGACTTGAATTAGTCTATGAATTATTTCAAATCAAGCTACAACAACTTCCACTAATGATAATGATAATAAATTGAAAGAGGAAGATAACGAAGAAAAATTGAAAGAACTAGAGGCTTTGATTCGAAAAGTGCAATTAATCAAAGAAATGAATGTTATAACAGAAATTTGGGAAATTTAACATTGTCTCGTTTGTAGACAATCAGTTGATAAATAATTAGTATGATCTATATATCTTTATATATTCATCATCCTCTTTCTTCTTCATAATCATCACCTTTCTTGAACCCTTCAAGAAATTTTGATCTTTAATCTCGTGAACAAAATAAATTTAATGTATACAAGAAGGTTAAAAAAGAAATCAGCGTAATGAAATTTTCTAAATATTTTTAAAATAGTTTTTTTTTACAATTTTATTAATATTCATTCGTTAACTATGCAAATTAAAATTTAAAAAACAAAATCAATAAATAATAAATAAAAACATTTCTACATTTGAATTAAGCTCGTTTTTCTGCCATAAGATTTAAAGCAGAACCCGCCTTAAACCATTGAATTTGATTTTCATTGAATGTATGATTAACTTTTAAGTCTAGCGTTTCGCCAGATTTTTTATGAACTCTAAGTGTCATGGGTTTTTCAGGCGCAAATTCAGTAAGTCCTATAATTGATAAGTTATCAGTTGGATCAATCTTATCATAATCTGAAGGATCAGAAAATGTAAGAGGTAAAACTCCTTGTTTCTTCAAATTGGTTTCATGAATTCTTGCAAATGATTTAACAATCACAGCGGCACCACCTAGATGACGGACTTCGAGTGCTGCATGTTCACGGGAAGACCCCTCGCCATAATTTTCATCACCAATTACAACCCAAGAAACACCTTTAATAATATATTATTGTTATTGTAAAAATATTATATATATATATATATATATATATTGTATAAAAGCATCAGAATAATCAAGTACATATGTATTTTACCTTTGGATTTATAATCCCTGGCTACATTAGGTACAGCATCATATTCTCCGGTAAAAAGGTTTTTGATTGAATTGGCTTTACCATTTTCAAAATTGACTGCTCCAATCAACATATTATTTGAAATGTTATCTAAATGTCCACGAAATTTAAGCCAAGGACCAGCCATAGAAATATGATCTGTTGTACATTTGCCTTTCACTTTAATTAAAATTGGCAATTTTTCTGCATCTTTACCATCCCATTTTGGAAATGGTTCCAATAATTGAAGGCGGGTACTTTTAGGATCTACTAATACTTGAACAGAAGTACGATTTTCTGGAGGTGCTTGATAGGTGTCTACACCAGGATCATAACCATGAGGTGGCAAGTCATTTCCATTTGGATTTTCGAACTTAAAAGGCTTTCCATCACTACCAATCAAAACATCTTTAAGAGGATTGAATTTAAGATCACCAGCAAAAACCATTGCAGTCACAATGTCAGGAGAGGTAACAAAAGCATGAGTTGCAGGATTGGCATCATTACGTCCAGTGAAATTTCTATTATAAGATGTTATAATAGAGTTTTTTTCCCCTTTCTTCACATCTTGACGGTCCCATTGTCCAATACATGGACCACAAGCATTAGCCAAGACAATACCTCCAGCCTTGGAAAGTATCTCTGCCTGACCATCACGAGAAATAGTTGCACGGATTTGTTCAGAACCAGGTGTAATTGTAAAAATTGATTTAGCTTTAACTCCATGATCAAGAGCTTGTTTAGCGATAGATGCAGCACGAGACATATCTTCATATGAAGAATTTGTACAAGAACCAATCAAACCAACTTTCAATTCTGAAGGCCAATTATTTTTTTCTACAGTATCTTTAAATTTACTCAAAGGGGTAGCAAGATCAGGCGTAAATGGTCCATTGATATGAGGCTCTAATTCAGATAAATTTATCTCTATAACATGATCATAATTGGCACCTTCGTCTGATTTTAAATTGTGAGCAAATGATTCAGAAAAGGCTGCAATATCAGCACGATTAGTGGCACGAAGATAATCACTCATACGACTATTAAATGGAAAGAGAGATGTTGTAGCACCAATTTCAGCACCCATATTACAGATGGTGGCCATTCCGGTACAAGATAATGATTCAACACCTGGACCAAAATATTCGACGATTGCACCTGTACCTCCTTTTACAGTTAAAATTCCAGCCACTTTAAGTATAACATCTAATAATTAATAGATATACATGTATTAGTTATCATTTTGAATTATTAATACATGAATCAAAAAGCCAATCAAAGTCAAAAATAAAGATATGCATATATAATTGAATGAATACCTTTAGGAGTTGTCCAACCACTTATTTTACCAGTTAATTTAACGCCAATAACCTTTGGACATTTTAATTCCCATGGAATATCAGCCATGACATCAACAGCATCTGCACCACCAACACCAATAGCCACCATACCCAATCCACCAGCATTTGGAGTATGAGAATCTGTACCAATCATAAGACCACCAGGAAAAGCATAATTTTCTAAAATAATTTGATGAATGATACCAGAACCAGGCTTCCAAAACCCAATATCATATTTTGCAGTAGCAGAAGACAAAAAGTCATAAACTTCAGCATTGATCGATATTGCTCTTTCCAGATCTTTGACACCACCTACTTGAGCTTCAATTAAATGATCACAATGAACCGTTGTTGGAACAGCTACTTCTGGGATACCAGCAGACATAAATTGAAGTAGAGCCATTTGTGCAGTAGCATCTTGGCATGCAACACGGTCAGGACGTAATTTAAGGTAACTTTGTCCTCTAATAATTTCTTGACCGTGAGGATCATCCAAATGACCATAAAGAACTTTTTCAGAAAGCGTTAATGGTCGGTTAAGTCTGCAATTCAAAAAAACATTATCATTATCATCACCATATCATCGTCATTATCACCATCATCATCAAATTAATTGAAAAGTTTTAATTAATAATTATTACCTTTTTTTCACAATGGCCAAATGATCTTGTATTCTTTGATAATTGATATAGTTTGTCATTAAAAAAAAAATCCAATAATAATTTCTCGATTATCTCAATTAACATAAATTATATACTTTTCATTACAAAAAATAACTTACTCTTGAAGCATTAAATAATTGACGGGTGATCATTTTCTTAACAATTAAAATTAGAATATAATTAAAAATATAGAAAGGATGGACTTTTTTTTGAAATATGAAATTTTTGACTGGAAAAAAAAAAACCAGATTAAAAAAAAACTTTTTTCACTTGGTCGTGTGACAATTATTTAATTTTAAAATAAACAAACATTTTAATTATTATTATGTAATCTGTAATCAAAAATTATTTTTTATTAAATCATAAATTAGTCACTAGTTGATTCAAAAAAGACAATGTCTAACCATACGGATTGGAAACAATTTTCTGGGTTATGTAGCATTTATTGTAAAGAATTTAAACTTTAAAAATAATGATAATAATGAGTTGTGAAATTCAAATTCTTCACATACACACACATATATTATTATATATATTTTTTATACACGTTTTTCAAAAAAATTAGTTTTACCTTGCAAAACATTAATCCAAAAAGGATTTCCATAAGTGATAATCGTTGTTAAGATAATGGGATTTTCAAATGATCTTTTTTATAAGATCTTCTTTTGGAAAGCCACCTCATGTTTTTAATGAATTTGTTAATGTCAATAAAGATTTTTTGATAAATAAAAACAATTTTCTGGCAATATGCAAGGGATGCATAGTTAGGAAAAGTTTTGATTGGTCATTTAGTGAAGCTGTTAGAAGTAGAATTTCTAACACTGTTCCTTCCATTGAAAAACATCTTATATCTTGTGACAATTTCAAAGTTGTATATCCCAATAGAATTGAATTTGTTAATATACAACTTGAAATAATAAAAAATAAAAGAAATATTGGTAGAACAAGTCAAGGTATAGTAACATTTATATTTAATTTTCAGATGTTGTATTATATAATAATAATAAATAAATAAATCACTATGATACTATAGCTAATGGTGATGTTGAAGATGATACAACTATTTTTAATAATAATTCGCAAAATGAAGTCATTCCAATTCATTCAAATACACCCAGTAACTCTGTTATCCCAAACAAAAGAAAGGATAGTAATAATCACTTGCTGACAATGAAAGATTGAAGCTTTATTTAGACCAGATTTAAATCCACTTGCTGATAGTTCCCTAAATTAAAACTTGGTTTTGTTTTTTTAATAAAAATAATAAATATTTGATTCATTTTTAAACCATTTGTGTTCCAGTTTTGGTTACTGTTCCACAATAAGGTTTCTGGAAAACTGGAATGTGTGTTCCAATTTCCAGTTACTAAAATTTAACAACACTGTATTATAAGGATTATGACTGGTGAAAAAATTGGTCATTGTTTATTTAGTGGGGGAAATGAGATACAAGGCTTGAAAATTTTTAATTTATATAATTCACTCAAAACATTTTATTATGACTTAAGCTACCTTTTGCTAGAGAACCCCCGCATAATAAGTAAAGCCAAATGTTCAGTATCTAAATCTTCTTTCAAGGTTGTCAAACCCACAATAGCCTCAGTATCTGAAATTTCTGAGATCATAGAATCTCCTGAAATCAATGGTACTTTTGAAATTGTCAAACCTAATAATGATGACTCTGAATCACCTTCCAACTTACCTGCAAACAACAAACCTCAGCCCTTGCCCAAGTATGTTTTTAATAACTTGTGCTAGTTTGAATTTTTGTTCTTATTCTCTTATTCTGTTTTTTTTTTATAAAACTCAGTTATCATAATAAATAAAAATATTTCACTTGAATCTTTGATCATTATTCACTTTGCTTAAATTAAATATCAACATAATTAATTCCAGCACAAAAGTTGCTGCCAAAAAACTCTTTGGTTCTTAACATTCTTGAGTTTTTCAGAAAAAATTATTTCAGCATTTAATTAATCATTACTAAATGTGTGCACTAAACTTATTACTCTATAACCTGCGCAAATATTTAGCATCATAATTGTCATTTAGACTATTATACAATTGGACAAGTAAGTCATAATTATAATTGGATTATTGGTGGTTATTATAGTTAATTAATTGTCAAGCTTTCATGATTAATAATTCTTTTCATGCAATGGAGGACCCATGTGACTCACTTAAATATGTTATTAAAGTCCAGCAAGTGGGAGAGTAGAACTCTTGCTAGTGGCTCATACTGGGTGTATTGACCCTTTATCAAATATTGCTTAATCAGGTGATATTATTTGAGACATTGGTCTTTACAATTTTAGTCTAGCACCATTGGTTATAAATTTACGGGTGTTGAGTACCTGGACAATCTGTGATTACTCAATCATTCACCGAATATCCTCTGAATAAATCAATAAAATTCGAACCGATTTGAATCACCTAATTTTTGGTTCAATTCAAACCTGATTCGAACCTATAAATGATTTGATTTGACTTGGTTTGAATCTAATTCAAATATATACCATATGAAATAATTTGAATTCTGCATAATTTTAAAAGAGTTGCCTTTGAAAATAAATGGTTTCAAAAGTCAAAAAATATATTTACTTAGTGCAATAATTGCCTCTTGTTCTATACCATGCCTGTGAAGAGACATCATTTTCAACAATGGAATCATTGTCATTCATCATTGCTATATTTATTATTTAAATTATATTATATACTATTTATTTGTATGCAGAGTTTCTATTTGTAATACAATTTTTATTCGAATTACTCGTTTTATTAGAATAAACATTCAACGTATTTCGAATTCATAACAAATAAAAAAATCATTTGAATAAACCTTATTCAAATAGAAACCCTGTTAATGAGAAATTTAAGAATCCAATTTGATTGAATCCAGTTTTTTTGGAATTCGAGTCATTTTAAAATTCGACTCAACTTGTTTCATTTCGTTTCGTTCGAAGCCTTACCTCCAAATATCCAATTCTGAAGTCTGTGAAGATAAAATAGTATGTTATCTATTTATATGTATTAAAAAAATTACATTCAATTAATTAGCAATAAAAAAAGATTTTCTCAACATATTTTTTTATATTCTAATTCTAAATTTCTAACACCTGGTTAATCGGGAATAATCGATGAATATCATTCGGCGGATATAACCACTAAATCCTAAAAGCTTAACCTTATCTGTATTAGTGTTTAAAAAAAGTGATAAAATGTGATATCCTATGTAAGTTGTGAGGAGGATCTAATACGAATAAAAAAAAGTTCTAAAAGGTTTTTTTTTTTACAAACCAAAAATTTGTTTCCATTTGCTATTTTATGAATGAAATCATTAACAATTATTATATAGTTTGTTAATATTAACCATATAAATCGGGAGACTAAATTTTAAGAATTTATTTTAATGCTGAAATTTATTTATTATATATATTTTCTAATGTGGAAGAGTATTTCTCAATTATTCAATGATATAGCTATTTAATTATAAGAAACAAACAAAACAGAACGAGTAGATATATTATTCTTCGAATAATTAGACCATTTGGGATTTTTATAGATAACTTTAATATTTGCATTTTAATTAGCATTAAATAGATTTTAGTTCATAAAAAAAAATTGGGAACGATACACACGTGGCCTTGCCTACACGGATCTCATTTAACGTGATACATGCAGTCGTTCTTGATCCCGTCGTAGAAAAACGTTGTACAATTTTGTCATGAAGTGACAGTTTTATGGATGAACTTATTAACAATTGGATGAGTCTTTTATTATCGGTTTGTTGATTATAAAGGTAAATTAAGAATTTGTTTTAATGCTGAAATTTGTTATATTATTATTATTCTGCATGTAATTAGATATTTAGAAGTAATATTTTATTTAACATTTTAAAAAAACAGCATGGATTTTATAACTTACACTTTTAAATTGGCATTAAAATTCAATAAATTTGGTGGTCCACTTGTTTCAAATTCATTAAAAGGATTTTTAATAATCAAGTGACTCGAATTTTTGGAAAATTTTAATATATGTTGCAGATCACCCTATTACTATTATATCACAAGTTTATTGTCACAAAAATGATCAATTTCCGCCCACATGCCTGGATTAAAAATTACGTTCTGAACACAATCAACCAATTACATGTTAAAAATATATAAAACAATAATAACACAATAAATAATATATAACATATTATTATAATAATAATTAAACACAAATCATTCATTCTTTTTTTTTTATTCTCAATAAATGTAAAAAAACAAACAATATTTTAAAATTTAATTTGAGGAAAGAAAAAAAATCTTTTTTTAACGAAAATAAAAATAAAAATATTTCATTTGATTAAAACTTTCATTTAATAATTTTTTTATCTTTTTTTCCATTTCATTTAATGAATTACTTTTCATTATTTCGTTATTTAAAAAGATATTCATTAACTCTCATTTTCAAAAAAATATATAAATTCCCAATCTCTTCATTTCCCTTTTTATAATTATTGACTGATTAATACATATAATAATAATGACTCCAAAACATCCTATAATGAATACTTATAATTTTGTAAGTACTTCTGACAAACAAACGCCATTGGATAGGTAAAATATTTATATCAAAATCAAATGAAGAAAATCAATTTATTCAATCAAAATAACAATTATTATTTATTATTAGTTCTCATTTTCGCTTAATTATCAGACAACAGCCGAAACAAGCCCGTTTATGTAATTCAAAAGAACGAGGTAGTAAAAATAAAATATAATTATACATTCATCGAGGATATACAATTACATTTGATTTAACGGTAATAAAATCTTTTTATTAGATCGAAGACCAATCGATCCTCCTCCGATCATTCAACTTAAAGTAGATGAATGTTATGATGAATCACAGTAAGAATCTTATAATAATGGTTATTTTTTGATCAAATTTAATTGTATATTTTAATTGATTAATGTATAAAAAAATGTTAACCAATTAATTATTTAATTTAATTTTAGTAATTATCTTCAAAGTCCATATTTTTTCATGTGTGCAGATTTGGTTCATCCAACAAATAATAGCGAACATTTCTCTATATCTTCAAAATATTTAGCTGGCACTGTTGTTTCGTCTCTTCATAAGCTAAAAGATATTAATAATACTGGTAAATAATAATAATTACTGTTATTGTTATTAACTTCATGTTTATCTTTTATATACTAAATGGTTTTTAAAATAGATGGTGGTTTCTTTGTATTTGGTGATATTTCTATTCGTGTTGAAGGTCGTTATCGTTTAAGATTTAGTTTATTCGAAGTAATAAAGTCAGTGTAATATATATTGTTATTATATTATCATCATCAACCGTTTATTTATTTATTCATTCTTATCATTTATTTTTTTCTTATTAATAGAAATGAAGTTATTCATTTACAATCAATAATTTCAGATATTTTTACTATATATTCTGCGAAGGCTTTTCCTGGTGCGTCTGAATCGACATTTTTATCGAGATCTTTTTCAGATCAAGGTGTTCGTATAAGAATAAGAAAAGAGCATAGAGGTCTATCGTATGTATTTGATTTATTAAACAAATAATTATAATTGTAAATACAATGATTTATTAATAAATATAAATGTGTACATTTGATTAGAAAACGTCAGCATTCTTTAAGGCCCACTGGTAATGATAATAACAATAACGACAATGATAATAGAAACAACAAAATCAAAAATAATGATGTTGACGTTGATGTTGATGATGATGGTAATAATAATAATCCAAATAATCTTTACATCTTAAAAAGAAAAAGAAGCAAACCTGAGATTATACAGCCTACTGAAAAGTTATCATTAGAACCTTACTACTCTTCATCGTCATCATCTTCCCACTATACCACATCTGATTATTTAATCAATAATAACAATTCCCCAAATTATTTGCAAAATACTGGTTACACCTCTCCCAATTCATGGCAGAAATCACGTGTTTTCGTTTCAAATAATCACGATGATTCTGGATTTGACGATCAAATGTCAGTTCTTTCTTCTTCCACTTTTGAATTTACTTCTTCTGCAACTTCTTCACATAATGAATCATTTTTCTTGAATGATCGTTTAAAACGTCCAAGATTATCAAATCCCGAGATTATTGATTCACATGACAACAACAATCACAGATTGTTGAAAAATCATTACAATAATAATAATCAAATTAATAATTTTTCATATCATCGCAGACCATCACAACGTCAAACTACTTTGCCTCCTCTATTAGAACATACATCATTGTCATCATCAAGTTCTTTTAATAATAATGATATATCATCATCATCTAGACATCAATCATCTGGCAATTCATTGGTCGTTCTTGGAAATTCCTACAAAAATAATATTTCGAATAAATTCCCTCATCATATAAAAGATCCATATTACTTCCGACCTTCTTTACCACCACCTCCTGAATCATCAACTAGATCTTTTACTTTACCACCATATCTATCCAGTTCGCAACACCAACACCACACTAAACTAGATTATAATATCACCAAAACTGACATTGATGATAATAATAATAATACCGCTACTACTGCCGCTGTTAATAATAGTAGACTTTCTTCCATAGCTAGTCAATTACCCACACCAAAAACTTCGACTGATGTTGATGGTACGCGCTCAAATCAACTACTATTAACTCCTTACTCGCCAAATATGGCTACTTCCATCGATAGTTATAGAGATGATAACATAAGTAGTTGTACAAATACAAATAATATCAAAAACAAAGACAATAACAATGATGATGATAATTTAACGCCGAGATTCACTAATAGTTTCACTTTAAGTCCTAGGCCTACTCATTATACGCTTTCAACTTCTCCTAAATCATTGTCATCTTCCTCGTCATCATCCTCGTCATCAAATTTATCACTATCCACTTCATTAAAATCTGTTATTATTTCGCCGCCAATCACCAGATTACCTCCTATATCATCTTTAATGAATGATAATAACATATTAAATGATAATTTTATCGAGAAAAAAGATTCCTTTTCATTAATTGGTTTAACACATAATAATAACAACAGTAATAACAACAACAACGATAATAGTGATAATAGTAATAATAATTATCAACAATATCATTATGTAAATAATAATAATAATAATAATAACAACAAAAATAACTATAATAATAATAATAATAATAATAATAATAATAATAATAATAATAATAATAATAATAATAATAATAATAATAATAA
>CAUDNR010000319.1:0-16052 GCA_958430865.1 Entrophospora sp. SA101
ATTTTTTTAATAAGGAGTTATAAGCTTTTAAAATCATGTGATAATCATTGACCGTTATAGATGTCCTGCACTATAGTTCTAACAAGCTACATGTATCACGTGTCAACCACTAATTATAAAAAGTTGTTTTTTTGATTTCCTTTTGATTTTTTTCAACTTCTCTAGTTTAAAATGAATTCCTCTAATAAAGTAACAAACTTGAGTTTCTTATTTCGGCTAACTTTCTTAACATGAACTAATGCCATGGTATGCTTTTTGACTATATAAATTTTTTTGTCAGTACGTCTTATAAATTTATCAAAATTACTTAGTACCATCTGAGAGGTTATCAGCTGGAAATGTATTTACACCTTCGGGACCATCAAAAAATCTGTAAATGTAAGGAGGCGTGACCTTACAGAGGTCAAATTAATATTAAAATTTTCTATTCGGGACTATGGAGAAAGTGTGACCTAACAAAGTGTGACCTTGCAGATATAACCTTTAAAGAAAATTCAAAACCTTTTGAATGATTCTTATTTAGGTTTTTGATAAACAACTAAAATAATTGATTTTTGGCATATAAATATATACAGAATATAATAAGTTCTTGGACTGGCTTAGCCAGTTAAGGTTTTTTAATGGCCAATAATAAATAATTTCGGCTACAATAAACAATTTTCCTATTTATACACTAGCCTGATTATTTCAACATGTTATGCTCAAGCCAACATTAATTATTATTATATAGAGGAAATTGTTTCTTGTCAAATTTGATAACAGCCTTCTATGAATTTTAGTAATTTAGATGAATATGAATTAGTGTTGGTCGCCAAAACTGTTTTGAAGAAGCGAAAGTCAAAACTAAAATTAAAAGTCATATTTCAAAACTAAATCAAAAGTCATTAGTCAAAAATTAAAACTAGTTTCGACTTATGGCAAAGCCTTTTGACTTTCGTATGGTTGCGAAACTCTCTAGTTTTGGGAATCAACACTAATATGAATACAAAAAATAGCATACGTACATATAAAGGACACGATTTCAAATCTTATTTATTTGATTATAAAAAAACAGGTATTATTCCACAGTTTACTTGTGCGTGATGTCTTAATGCAAAAGTACAATTCTATATATTAATTTTTTCTGGATCAACGAAAAGGATGTAAAATATTCCAACATATTATTCCCTAGATATCATAGCTTATGTAACCTTATAAATTGCACAGTAATTGTGTATATATTAGTGTTGGTCGGCAAAACTATTTTGAAGGGACAAAAGTCAAAACCTAAAATTAATAGTCATATTGTATGTCAAAACTAAATCAAAATCAAAAGTCAAAAGTCAAAATTAGTATCGACTTATGGTGAAGCCTTTTGATTTTCACACAGTTGCAAAACTCTCTAGTTTTGGAAACCAACACTTATATATGTAAATTATAAATAATATAACATAATAATAATAACATACATTTTGGATCTGATGAGTTTTGACGACATTCGCAGTGTTTCGAATCGGAATCATCACCAACTTTTTTATTCTTAATTTTCGCTCTTACTACGCAAATTAGAATGTTTACAATTGAAAATGTCTTTATACTCGGCAAATCGTAGGCAAAAGAAACTATCAGCGGGATCGCCCAAGTGACTGTGTTGTATAATATATCATCAAGTAATGGCAACAGAACATTTTTGATGGCCCAGTTTTCCTGAAAGATTGAACAGAATGACAAAAATATTGTAAAGAATATGTAAAAAATTGCATCATACACATCCTCTTTAGAATTAGGATTTTCGTTAATAATGAATGCAGTCGCGTGTAGAAGGAGTGAAAAGAAAATGAATAGAGAAGGAATAGATCCTTGGAAGGGGAAATAATTGCTCATATTGAATAATATGATAAAGTTCTCCCATAGAACTTATTTTACTGATATTTATAAACAATGTATTCGTGAGTGAATCAATCAATAATATTGCAAGATACTAACGGAATCTTTTATCACCAGAATAATATTTGTTACATGAGCTAAAATTCAAAAGTTTCTTATTAATGTTATTTGCAATTGTTGGGCTTTTTGTTTTTATGATAGAGAGGTGTTTTTGCTATTATAAGCAGTAATGTCTAAACTCTTTACAATTAGTTATGTTACCTTTATAATTTCGTGAAGCTGAAATCTTGAATTCACTAGAGTTAAAAACATGATGTTCAGATAGATAGCTTTCAAACATAACTTTGTAATTAGTTATTAATAATACTAAAATAAACACACATTTAAACTTATTTGCGAATTGTTTCATAGTTAAAGAGGAAAAGCATTATTTCGTAACCACTCTTCTAATGATTAATGGTTTGGCCAACCTTTAATTATTAGTTGTATATATTTCTTTTATCTTATCTCTCTCTTTTTTTTGTTAGCGGTGCTAATGGGAAAATCTGTGATATGGATTTTATTAGAAACTAATGAGCATTTATATAAATTGCACTTCTTTTTTGGTCTTATTCATGTATTACTTGTGGTGCTTTGTTTTTATTGGAGCGCGTAACATCAAAATAAAAAATTCATTGCACTACTATGTTTAAAAGCATTAATTTCATCAAATTTATTTCTACTATGTAATAGTGTAGTGCTCAATATGTCAAATCTTAAATCTTGGATGAAACAAAGGTTTAGTGACGAAATATTTGGGGTGTAAAAAATATTTCATCAAATAGGGACATGTGTCGAATGTGTCGAAAATGACATAGTAATAAGGCAAAAATCAAAAAGTGATAAAGGAAACGAAAGTGACAATAAGATTCAGTTTTATTTAATTAAATCAGAAATTTTTAAGATATTTTTTAGATTGTGAATCATGTTTCTTAATTGGATACTTAATTTCTTTACGTAAAGTTTTAGTAGGAATTGCTGCTTCATATTTATTGTTGGTTTCATAACTTTATTCAGAATCTGTAGAATCATCTGATAATTGTTGATTTTTCTGATTGTTGAAATGTCTCTTCATTTACTATTTCCGAAAATAAATCCCCCTTCATTGATCATGAACCAATTCTAATGGATCATAACCTGAATTATTATTTTCACCATTGTAATCTCTATGATTTTCCGACTCCATATCCTCATTCATTTTATCATTGTCATCCAACAATTTTTTCTAGTTTATATATATAGTAAATTTCTAAATCATTGTTGTTGTCAATCCTTTTTCTGGTCAGTTCCTACTTAGATAAAAAGAATCAATATTACTTACAAATTTTTCAACGCCCATAAAGTCTCCCTAGATATGAAAAGTGTGGAATAATTTAACTGCTAATTGTTGTAGTTGGAGAAGGAATTGGTGAATGATTTCGTCATTTTCGTAGAAATACTATTTATTTTCGTCATGTGATGAATAAGAGGCATTTCGTCATCCAACCTTGCTGAAACTAAATATACCTTCTAAAGGGATTATATTAACAATTTATCTCCTTGAGGTATGCTTTGATAATATTATAAATCATTTAATAGCAATAAAGAATCAATTACTAATTTCTAAATAATGTCAAGAAAATATAAATATTTTGAAAACTAACTTAAATAATTAATATTGTTTTTAACAATATTACCTTCATTTTGTAATTTGAAATAAGTGAGGAAGAACCCCGGATAATTATATTTGAACTGGTATTATCAAAAATGAGCGGAAATTGACTTACCTAACTTCTTAAATAATTAATATTGTTTTTTTAGCAATATTATCTTCATTTTGTAATTTTAAAACAAGTGAGAAAGAACCTCGGATAATTGTATTTAAACTGGTATTATCAAAAATGAGTTAAAATTGGCTTTTTTAGAGAAACTGGTATGTAAAACAGGGTGGAGCTAAAAAACTTGCATGTAAGTGGTGTGAAATTTTTTTAGCTGAGATGATGTAAATAAATGCCTTACAAATGATGATGAAAAATAAATTGATTAATGCTCAATCTACAAAATTTCTCAACTACTTTAATCTTTATCATCCTTGGTGAATAAAGCAAGATTTCTTAATAACCAACAAACCTTTTTCCAATGGTAGAGCTCTTCTGCACCTTTCATTGGTTATAACAGATTTGCTCAATTTAATCATATAACATCAAAACTTGTAGTAAAATCATATTGATTATTTTATTTATTTGATTATTTATTACTTATGAACCAAATCTCCAAAGAATAATTTACTATATCATCCTACCTTTGATGCACATACATTTAAATATTTTTATTATCATTAGAGAATTATTTTTGAATAAATCAAATGGCAATATTCTTTTTGTTGCTACAACTTGCAGTAATATTAGAAGTGGAAGAAGAAAAAACAGGTAAAGTTCAAGTGAAACATAGTAATGTCAACCAGCTGAGAAATTTATTGGCTTAACTCGCCAAAGAATTTTTAATGGCTTAGCCGGCTAATAAATTTTTTCCTCTTTGACATTCATTTCATTACAAAAAAAAAAACCTACCATTCATTTGCCAAAAAAGAATACAATGCTTGTAGCAGAATAAAAGATAATAATAAAGAAAATATTAGTAATAGTGGACCACAAAATGATAATAATGGCAGCGAATTAAAGAGATATAATATTATAGTATAAGTGATAACATTAACAGTGAGCCATTCATAAACAAGTAGCTATAGCAGCAGTAGTAGCAATAATGAACCATTTGGTAATAATAATTGTGTGGACCTTTTGATCGTGATTATTATCATCTGATGTTTCGGATAATACTGGTTTACATTCCCGTTTGAGTTCAATTTCAACTAAATCAAAGAATAATATAATTATTCAAAAAAGACCTGTTTAATATGTAAGACGTAGTGTTAGTTAATATTTTGAAAAAACAACAACATATAGAACTTGTAAACCACTTGTTTGGTGGATTCAAAAAAGGAATTTTACAAAATCTTGCTATGCAGGCAAGAATTTAATCAGCAATACCAGCAAACTGAAAATTATTTACAAAAAAAAAAGAAACTGACTCGGTAAAAACAGTATATTATTATTTTGGCTGGTGATTTTGATATCCGACTTATCAAGTTTATCTATTACTATATATCTATTATTAAGTAAAAGTGGGTATAGTTTCTAAGCCAAAATGTTCTATATCAAAAATAGGAGTACATATTAACTCAAAATTGCTTTTTCACAACATGGTCCATTTCTATTGTCCAAAATAATTGAGGATCTTTCAATTAATTCATAATAAAAATTTGCAATGCTTATTGATCAAAAATTGTATATCTGGAAACCATTCTCTCCAACAACGTTTATCAGGAAGTAAATAAAACTATTCAATCTCTGCAACTAATAAGTTGCAGAATTTATAAACATAAGAAGTAATATAAGAGTCCGCAACTCAAGATGTTGCAACTTAGGTTGCAGAATTTCAAAACACCAACTTAATTTGAACCAAAATGCTTCATTTATGTTATAATTTATTTGTTAGCATTTAAATTGAAAATTCATTAAATATACTATAACAAAAAATGAAAATGTAACAAATAATATTGCTAGATCTTGTAATTATAATGGGCTAAATGTGCAAGCAAAATATGAACATTTAAAGTGTCAGAGACAACTAATATTCTTATTATTTGAGTGAACCTGTAGTATTTGAAAATATATCAGTACCCATTGCTGTTAAGGCATATACATGTAAAATGGAATGTGCCAAAGAAAGTAACTATGAAAGTTGCAGTTTATTAGATCATAAAATCATAGTAGTTTTGTCAACGGTATATAATTCGATTTCATGCAACTGTGTAGGCTTTAGCGATCATAAATGGTAAAGTCACATCAATTTATGAGCTTACACTAGAGTATTTAGAAACAATTGAAGAAATGTCTGTACCAATAAATATTCCATACATCCTGCTTATATTTTATTAGCATGTATATATGACAATGACTTTTGTAAGGGTTTTTTCTTGATGGTAATCAATTTAGATTGCCAAGCAATACTGTTGAATCCAAAGAATTCAATGTTGCTGGTGGTAACATTCATCTCTAAAAATCGAATCAAACAAGCCAAACTCAGGTAATTTTGAAAATAGTAAAGAGAAAATAAATAAATATTACTGTTTTTATGGTAGTTTGTTAAATAATTTGGATCAAATTAAAAATGTCTTTGTTGCAAAAATTCAAATCATTATTAATCATTTGTTTATATTTATACAAAATATATTTGTAAAGATATAAAAAGAAATTTGCAATAAACAGTGTCCAAGGCTCAGAAATTAAGGACTCTAATTAATTATTATGTTATCCGGCTAAGATTTTTCTAGCAGCTAACATCACTACCAAAAGATAGATTTCAAAACACTGAAGGATGTATATCCAATGAAAAGCTTAGAGAAGGTTTATGACAATTAATTTAATTGAAATTGTATTTAGGCAATTGTTTATTTTTCGGGTCTATCCAAATGCTCAGATGTTTGGCGCATTCATAGCATTGAAAGAATGGCCCATCTGAGACTTCAGTTCATTACATTGGATTTATAGTGATGGCAGGCAACACTGAGCTCTACAACCACATTTTTGTGCTAGACTGTATACAAACTGCAATGGAAATATTTTTTTTGGAAGAAATTTTAAAAGGATTTATTATTGCTATGGCTAGTGATATCATCCGGCTAGGGAAATTTTAGTTTTAAACCACAATTTTATATATAATGATATGAAATTGCATCATCATGTAATACTGAAATGTTACAACACAGTTGGATGTCAAAACAAATGAATTATTTATTATCAATGGACACATCATGAATATATTTATAAATGAATCTATCCCCCCCCCTGAAGGCTTGGAATGATGAATGATGATTATTGTGTTCTCCCACACTTTCTTTGTATACCTACCTGGGTGATGGTGTATTGTGCTAATTAAAAATTCTTTCAACCTTTCAACAATATTAATTACAAACGCCTTTCCATTTATTTTTTAAATAATAATTCATCTATCCAAGATTTCCTTTTAATATTGATCAAATTGAACTTGGCGATCTACATCTCCCATCGGCTAAATGCTTTTTTATCACTGCTTGTACTTGTGCATAAATAGTTAAACAACATAAAACATATTTAGTAAATAAATTTTTAATCTAACAATCCTCGAAATAATATGTCACACAAATGGCATTTAATATTTGGTAAGAGGAATTCATTTTTTTTATCGTTTTAATTTAAGTTACTTGGCAATCGGGATTTTTGGTTAAAGAATTATACATATTATTATTATTATTATCATTATTATTTTTATTAAGAAAAGTGGATATTATATTGTTATGTTATATTGTGGGGAATATAATCATATTATTATCATATTTATATTATTTATAATCAAGAAGTAATCTTTAAATTATGATCATACATTCCAGGAAGCCTATAAGCTTCCATACAATATAGATTATATATTTATTTATTCCTTTATAATTTATATTTGTATTTTAAGAATTGTATTAAATTATTTTTCCAATAATGCTTGTAACATCTGTTCATTATGCTTTAATTTATTTTTAATTTCTTCAAGACCATTTTTAAGATCATTTTTTAATCCTTCAAGATCATTTTTAAGCCTTTTTTCAATTTCTTTATGATCATTTGCAAGATCATTTTTAATTTCTTCAAGATCATTTTTAAGATTTTTTTCAATTTCTTTAATATCAACACTATCTGGTTTGGGTATATCTACCAATTTTCTAAGTTCCTCAGAGATAAATGGAAGAAACTCTGGATCTTCATTGCTATTATCAATTTCTCTAATTCTCTTTTCAATTTCTTCAATTGGTGCATAATAATATCTATATAAAATTATCAAAAAAATTATTTGAAAGGAATAAAAATAAATAAAAATAAATAAAAATTGTATATTTACAAGATATCTGGAAACCATTCCCTCCAACGACGTTGATTGGGAAGTAAATAAAATAATTCAATCTCTGTTAAGATTTTTGCTTTTTGAGCTAAAAAAGCTTCATTTATGTCATATTTTTCAATTTGATTGCTAAGAAGACCAATGAATAAATTCATTAAATATACTACAACAACAAATGAAAATGCAATAAATAATATTGTCAGATATGGTTCATCTTGTAATTGCCATGACCCAAATGCTCCATTATCACCTATTAAAAATCAAATGATTGTTATTAAGTATATTTATTATTCTCATTATTTTCAAAACCAAATAGAAATTTACTTGTGAGGAAATTATACATTGCCAGCATTGAGGTAGGAAAATGTGCAAACATGTTTGTGTTTCCATCAGGTTGTTGTACAATAATTGAATTCTGGTCATATGAATTGTTACTTGCAAAATATGTAAAATATTTTGAAGCAAGGTTCCAAGGACTATTGGGATCACCATCTCTGAAATCAGGTAAGTCTAGTGTATAATCCACCTGATTTGGTTTCAAGAAAATGTAAAATGCATGTGAAAAGCTTAAAATTATTATAAATAATAATATTAAAAATGAGAAAACTTTTTTAGCAACTCCTAAAATGATTGCAAAATATCTTCCAAAATATGTAAGCGCTCTTAAAAACAGCATAAATTTGAGATCTAGTAACAAATTGGATAATGAAACCAACACAGTAGTTGATGAACCATAATACAACAATAGAATTGAAGTAACAATTGGTAAGGAATATGCCCCAAGGTCTATTAAATAAATAATAATCATTGTTAAATTATCAAATTTAATTAATTAGCTAATAATAATAACATCATACCAAAATAATTCCATAAATCAGTAATATATTTCATTGGGTTCCAAATAAATTGTCTCAATTCAAAATTAAGATGAAACAACCCAAGGATGATTGTAGTAATTAATAATGAATTTTTATTTTTATCAGATAATTGATCTGGTGATGTAGAGGTTGCAATTGCAAAGCATAATAAAAATGCTGTGTAGAAGATCCAAATCCCAAAATAATATTTGAATCCAAAATTATTCCATTTGAAATCCAAAATTACTTGTCCATTCCAATGTTTGTACAACTCTAAGGTATCTAATTCAATAAATTTACTATCTGCTGGCTTATACAATTCTTTCCAAAATGAATATTCATTATTGTATGTAAGTAATCCAGGATATGGAATTACCGATTTTACACCTGGTTTTCCAGGTTTGTCATCTAATTTTTTATTTATAAAATCCATAACTCTTTTATAGTATTTTCTAATATAATTATGATTATAATAAAAATACCAAAAGCTTTTTTCTTTATAAATTGATTTTTCAACATCTATAGCATTATAAAAATTCTTCTCCTCATTGTAAAAATATCTTTCAAATGGAAATAATATCATTGAAGTTTGTTTAATGAATTTTGATACTAAGGTGTGATGATTTTTTTCTAATCTTGGTAATTCTAATATAATCATTTTTAATAAACTAATATTTAAATCAGTATCTTTTATGAAATGACTAAGACAAGAATCAAATACTTTTTCTACTGCAATACTATGATTATTATCTAATGCTATTTTTAACATTTTCTTTCCAAATTTGTTGAAATTATAAAACTCATTGATCATCTCAAACATTTCTTTATAAGGTTGCCTAGAAATTTGATGGTTATCAATATATGAATTTTCAATATATAAAAAGCAATTTTCAAAATCAAATAAATAATCTTCAATTGCATTATTCTCAATAGCTGATTTAATATCATTCAGGGCTCCATGTTTTTTGACCTTTGTAAATATTTTGAAATTTTGGTTGCTAACTGATAAAATGTTTATCTCATAACCATTTAGAAATAAAATTAAGTCATCATTATTCAGCAATTTATAATAATAAAGTTCATCATCACTTTTAAGACCATATTTATTAATTGTTGGTAATTTTTCATCCATTCCATAATTAATTTTTTGAGCTTTTATATTAACATTTTTAAATTTATCATCATATTCTATTGATCATTTAATTAATTTCCCATTTTCAATGATAATTTCTGCTGGTCTTTCAGGCCACACAGGCTGCTCAAATGTTTTAACCATTTCTTGTAATGCTTGCATTACATGTAAACAATAATTATTTTTTATATGTATTTTTTGTTGAATACCTGCTAATTTTTCTTTGTTGATTATTTTTTTAATGTAAAATTGATTGTCTATAACTATGGTTATTTTGCCATTTGGTAAAATTGGACCAAATAAAATTTTTTTTTTTAATTCATTTTCATTTGTATATTTTAAAAGATATTTATTAAAATACTCTGTAATATCCATAAAATCGCCAAGATTATATGGGTCCATTAATTTATATTTATAACTTTTTGTATTTTTATGATAATATATTACTAATAAATATTCTAATTGATCTGCTGAATAAATAAAATCATATTTTTTCATATCAATATTATTTTCCAATTGAGCTGCAAATAGAAAATATATTTATTAAATTTATGGATTAATATAACATGCAAATAATAAGAATATATAAATACTTACTTGCAGAAATAATAATATTATTTTTTAATGAATATACAACTAATGTGAAATCATACCCATAATATAGTGCCATTATTGTTTTATCTTTATTAAATGTAATATTAGTAATAACATTATAGAAACATCCATTTGCTAAATAATAATTATCTTGATATGACATTGTTACACCTTTCCATTGTGATATAAATAAATTATTAGAACTAACCAAAAGATCACCAGAATTTATAAAAGCCCTAGGCCCATAGTAATAATAAGAAAATTTTGGTTTATGAACCATATAATAATATGTTGATTTATGAACCAATTTATTATTGTCATATGAAAAATTGTATAAATGGTAGATATTAGAATCCTCCTCTTTAATCATTAATAAATCATTGCTTGTAATAAAATTCCCACCATAAAAATATTTATTACATGTTTTACCATTAATTATAAAATCACTGTATTTTTTTTTTGTAAAGTCAAGAAATTCTAAAAAGTTAATTTAAATGATTTAAATATTTAGTTATTATAATAATAAAATACATATATTACTTAATAAATAATTACTTACTATGACATTTATTATCCTCACCATGTAAAGTTATATATTTGTTATCAGAAACATCTCCTATATAAACATAATAACTTTTAAAATCCTCTGTAGAATATTTAAAGTAATTATCTTTATCTTGCTGGATAGTTCCATTGTCAATATCAACTGTCCATCCAACAATAGATGAATCTCCCTTACTATTAGTTACTAAAAAATTTAAATTAGGACTATACTTTATTTCATCAACAAGATGTCCATTAAGTGGATCAGTTATATTTGTATTTAAATTAGAATTGTGATTATCTTCTTTCATAATTGATATTTTATCTTCCATAATTTCATCAGTTACTATTTCTATAATTTCATTTGAGCTAAGGTTATTTTTTTCCATTTTTTGTTTTTTTTTTTTTTTGTAAAATAAAAAAATTAAGACACTAATATATGTTTTAATCCTATGAAAAAAAAATAAAGAAAAATAATTACACGAAATTTTTTTTTTAT
Organism: Entrophospora sp. SA101; assembly: GCA_958430865.1. Lineage (NCBI taxonomy): Eukaryota > Fungi > Glomeromycota > Glomeromycetes > Entrophosporales > Entrophosporaceae > Entrophospora > Entrophospora sp. SA101. The sequence continues at coordinate 11,495 of CAUDNR010000319.1, forward strand.
GGTCAAAAATAGGTTTATGAAGATACAAGAGGACAACAATGCAACTAAGAAAAAAATGAAGTTAAGAAAATTACAATGTTATTTATATGCTACGTAGGGTGGGCGCTTAAAATTTCTCTTTAAAGTGTTAAAGTGGGAAGTATTAGCATGTTGTAAAAGGGAAAAATTTCTTGTGTAATGCGCCATTCCAAGAAAATTTTTTTTAATTTGTTAATCAGTATTTTAGTAAATATACCTTTCCGATAGGGTTTTTGTTTGTTTTATTCGTTTTTATTTTCGAATGAGATGTTGTATTAGTATTAGTATTAGTGTTGCAAATAGAAATTCTACTTTCCAAAACAAGTAAAACTTTTTCCTCATTTATATCACTGTATTAATTGCTATGTTGCAAAGCGCCGAACGTCTTGAAAAAGTTCTTGTACAACCAAATAATAATTAATTGACGATCCGTCTATGAATCGGTGAGTGTTATATAGTGATCGGCGGGGGAAAATTGACCAAAAAAACACTAATCGGTAACCTTTTATAAAAAAAAGTTACTATACTTTTGTCTTGCAAGATAAATTTTTTTTGTGCATACAAATAAAATAAATCTCAGAGAACATATTTATGTATTTTTTATTGCTATTAATTATGTAAAGAAAAAAGTTTTCTGTTTATGATATGTTGATTTTTTGAGTTTTTGTATTGAAAAAATCTGATTTTTCCGTGTAACATTTATTAATTTTTATAAATAAAGAAAATGCTTTAGACGTTCTAATAAAAAAATAAAAGTGATACGAAATGTTTATGATTATTTGAAATGTTTATGACTATTTGAAATGTTTAAGACTATTCGAAATTCCATCCATTACCAAAAGTCATGACATAGTCAAAAATGTATTTTTTAATTAAAAAAAAATTGATATATATAAATATATATATTATTGTATTTCCATGCTATTATTGTCGTTATTGTTGCTATTGTCTACATCTTTATTGTCACCATCATCTTCATCTTTATCATCATCATTATTGTCATCTTTTTATAAAATTTGCAATTTAATTTTTGAATAAATATATATTTAATAAAAAATTTATTTAATAAAAAATAGTATTTACTTGTTGTTAATATATATTTGACATGTTTTATTTCTGGTGCGAATGCCATGAATGTGGAATCATTTAAGGACACTTCACTCCATCTATTCCCAAGTTTTAAGTAACATCCAATAACATCATCTTTGAAATCCATAAATTCTTCTATACTGGTCAATAAAGTTTCAAATGTATCATGAGGATCAGTGATTACTGTTTGGAATTTTTTGTTGTTGTTGTGATATATGGTTAAATGCAAGGTTTTGATATTCATTATCAAAAGTTTGAAAAGCAGAGGAAAAACGAAAACAATTTTTTTTTATGTTTATAGAATAATATTACCTTTGTTAAACAGGACTTGTTGGGTAGTGTATTCGCATGGTTGTTAACAAACAATCTAGTAACATGCTCCTAGATGGGAGATCGAATACAATGGAAGACAAGTCCTATTATTATTTTTGAGTTTATTATTAAATAAAAAAAACTATGAATGCAATAATTAATATATACTATAGTTTTTTTTTTATTTTTTACTCAAAATATTCGATTTTTTGATTTTTTTTGCCAATCATTTAATATGAAATTTCCCCCGCATTTCCATAATAAATTGATTGACATTTCTCTGATTCATAGACGGATCATCAATTAATTTTTTGCGTGATATCTGGAAGGGAGATCGTCACATAATTTAGCCAATGAAATCAAATGTCCACTATGCTCCAGACATTAATCTGAAACCAACTTTCTGGTAAATCTTGTTGTGTAAGTGGGTTTGGCTGCATTTCTAACAAATGGACCCTACATAATATTCATTTATTAACATTACATATGAGCTATGAGAACTTTTCTTGTCACTTACCAATCAGCAACTGTTGTTCTCACATGTTCATAAGCGAAATTGACGAGAGGATTATAATCATGACAAAGTCTGGGGTGAGAAGCATATAGTGCTTCACGTATGTCTTTCGTGGAGGTCTATATACAGAGAATTAACTTCTGTTATAAAATTATAGAGGTTTGAAATGGCAACACCCTGACAATTTACCTTTGCAAAGGTATCAATATATTCCAATAGTTCATCTTTTATTTGAGGTGCTTCTTGCATGGTCATTGTTTCACAGATCTCTGTAAGTTCATCAGTGGTAAATCCTGATTGCAGAAATTTGTCCTCAGGATCAACAATAAAGGAATGGATGAGGCTAGAATATGAATGAAATTTAGGTCAGTAAGCAATTATGCATAATAAAAGTACCATTATATGTAACATGGCTCTCTCTCACTTGTGAAATTTAGATTTCTTTCCCAAATCATACAAGATATCTTCCACATATATCCCTGTCTTGAGCTTCCATTTTTTCTCATTTTTCATGGTCTCAAATCTATATATTAGGTGACAGTTAAGTGATATCTACATAGTCAATACTTGCATAAGAGCAAAAAAAGGTTCTTACCGTTGCATAAACAATTCCTTGTCTTGCATAGTGAATTCATCATCATCAGTTGGATTACATAAGGATGTGTTTGATGTAGTGACAATCTTTTCATCAGTATCATCATTTACTTTGCCAGCTTGGTCTTTTCTCATAATTTCCTGATTAACATCAACATCTTTGTCCTGATGTTTGTCAAGTTCATACCAGCTTTCAATATCAATGTCACCTGGCTCATAGCCATTCTCCTTGTTATCATCAAAATCGTCTACTGTCCAGAACTTCTCTTGTATTTTTTCTTCCTTGGTTTTTTCTTTGGGAAACTCAGTTGCCACTGCAATAGTTGCAGCATGTATTCCAACAGTTAGGATCTCATGCTAATGGCAGCCATTTAAAGAAAAGGTTACATTCAGAGTCTTCCATGGTAATACTGTAATAAAGTCAAAAACATTACATACATTGTTTATTCGATTTTCAACAGCTAGCCTTCCTAATTTTGTAGAGTGTTCTTGCCACAATTCAATATTCACTGGATTGTTATGACAATCCTTCAAAAAAAATATAATGGTTATTTGAGAGTATGTGCAAATAATTGTTGTATTAGATGATCGCGTTTGGTAGCTTGCCTAACCATGCATGTTACAACCAGATCTGAAAATCCCAAATTGTAACTTCAAGCAAAGAAACATTTTGCCCTCTGCGACAATGTCGCTCAATTAGCAATTTGCAGGGTGCGATTGTAGGTGAATATCAATGGAACCACCAAGCATATTGGGCCTGAGGGCCCTATAAAGCAAAGAACATTTTGCTTCTGCCCACTTCAAGCAAAGAAACATTTTGCCCTCTGTGACAAAGTCACTCAATTAACAATTGCAGGGCATGCATGATGTTGGTGTCCCTAAAATAATGGCTGAAGAAAAACCTTTCAATTTAGAACAAAAATACTGACCTTCAATAACTTTTGTAATTCAATTACCTTATAATAACCATGGCTTGTTTTTGAAAGCCTTTTTAGAAGAACTTTAAGTTCCAATCCAAGTGACCAATGTGCTTTCATTTTTGTGCTACCAGATGTATGATTGATATAGTATATATCCCAATCACTCAAACTCCCCCATGAATTTGGGTTGCAATTCCAGTAGTCTATGAAAAAGAGACTTAAGTTTTTCTTTCTGCTTGAAATTAATTATGAAAGTCTGGATAGAAGCTTACCTGGGTGATGTAGAGCTCCAAAAAGGTTCGAATCAAAAAGTGATGCCATTATTCAAGAACTGGAGAGTAAAATAATGTATGTATTAAAAAAAATAATATTGTTTTGATGGTGCAATTTTAAGGGTAGAGTGTAGTCATGTGGTTTTTCATAACAACTGAAAGGATAAATTTTTTACAGTGATGATCATTTTCTTATGTCACACATTAAAATAAATTATATAATAATAGTAATAGCTAGGGGTAAGTAAATAAGTGGGGGACAACTCGATGTTACACATATAGATTTTGTGAATCCAAAACTGTCACGCACTATGAAATTACTAGTATTTATTAATAGAAATAAATAAAACGCAAAACGCGTACATATTGTAAAATAAAATTTTATATATCACCACATGTTAAAATTTTTTTCCTTGCAAGAACAAATCTTCAGCTTCCTTTTAATATAACTTTTAGTAAAGAAACTCTCCTATAGCTTTTTTAAAAAGGAAAATCCTATATACAGGACTGGTCCTGTGGCTGAATATACAGGACCTTCCTAATTTGGAAGTGGCACCTATGATCTATGTGAACACTTGCTAATTCATGTGCGTGATGAATAATATAATAAAATTTTATATAAATTTATTATTATTTAAAAAAAAAAAATCATGTCATCATCATTATCAATGGTTTAACAAATTATGAGGAAGTTGTGTAGGATATGGGGGGCTGTAAAATAATACTGTTTAAGAAGTAAAAATAAAATTGTATTATTTTTACAATGAAATGAATGCTTCAAAATTTAATATTATTGATCTTCACAAGAATGACTCTTAAAATACAAATAACCAAAACCA
>CAUDNR010000320.1:0-29939 GCA_958430865.1 Entrophospora sp. SA101
AACAACCCATGATTCCAAATAATCTAATAAAATGAATGAACAAACCCAAGATTCCGATAATGAATAAAACAAATAAAACAAATAATTTTAATAAAGCGAATTAAATTTTTAATTCGAATAAACTTTTAAATTCGAATAAACTTTTTAATATTAATATTAATTCGAATTAAAGGTCAACCGTATTACGAATAATTCGAATAAGAATTTGTATTACGAATAGAAGCCTTAATATGAGGTCAATACCCAGTTTCAAATGTACCATTTGAGGCCAATACCCGCTTTTCAAATATACCACCATCAAAAAAAAAAAGGGTGATTCTACCCAAAATTGAAATGTACCATCTACTAAGATTGTTCGGGGTCCTCCCTGGTTAATATTGTAAGCAGTGCTGACTGCGTAAAGGTGTTAAAAACCTAATTTGGCAATAATTGTCTTGACTATAATGACTAAATTGTTTAGTCAGTTTAGCCAAATTCTCATTTAGGTTACGCGGCCAGCCCTGATTGCAAAGATTTTTTGTGTTACATTTAAAGGATCTGCAAGGCCAATAAAATTTCTGCGACAAGGTGATATGCACTGTATATATTACAAGGAAACACAACTGAAAAAATTTTCTTTTGATAAAAAAAAAAATATTGTTATTATATATATATATCTTATTATTGACAAAAATGATTATCTATAAAGACATTGTTTCTGGTAATGCATTTAAATATCCGTTCATATTAAGTTGTGTTTATATTTTCTTTAGATTTGTTTAATTTATTTATTATTCTATTATGTTTAATTAGGCGATGAATTTTTTTCTGATGCTTATCCTTTTAAAATAATTGATGAAATTGCTTATGAAGTAGACTGTCAAGTATGTTTTATGATACTTATTATAATGATAATTATTGTAATATTTATTTATAATTTAGATTTAAAATTTCACAACCACATATTGATTATTACTATTATATTATTATCATCATCATGAGATAGATGGTAACGGTCAAAGAGGGTGACGTTGATATTGGTGCCAACCCATCAGCCGAAGAATCAGAGGAGGCTCCTCTTGAAGATGGACCAATTAAAGTTAATAATATTATACATTCATTCCGGCTTCAAGAAACTTCATTTGACAAAAAGGCCTATACAACTTATCTTAAAGGATATATGAAAAAGCTTGCTGCCCATGTTCAAGAACAAAACCCAAATATTGATATAAAGGAATGGCAAAAAAAAATTCAGAGTTTCTCAAAGAAAATAATTGATAACGTTAAAGGTATCGACCGATCTAAATATATTTTAGAAAAAAGATGTAATATTTTTATTTTTTATATTTCACTAACCACCACCAATATATTATTTATACATATTAAATAGATTATCAATTTTATACTGGTGAAAGTTTTAATCAAGATGGTATGATCGCATTATTGAATTATCGTGAGGATGGTATCACACCATATTTCACATTTTTTAAAGATGGTTTATCTGAAGAGAAAGTGGTATGTAAATTACTACGATTATCATCTTATTATATTTGCATTAAAAATTATATCATTACTAACTATATTGGTTTCTTTTTTTTCCTTTTAAATTTAGTAATACCTTTATGATTGATATTAATGGGGGGAATAAAAAAATTTAATAAAATTTTCTTAATTTAAACTTATTTTATGTTAAAAAAAAATTTTTTCAAGTCATAATAATAAAAAGATTTTGAAATCATCACCAGAAAATTCAGTGTGGTGAATGCGGGGGTGTAACATTAAAGACCAATCAAAATTTTTAATTTTGGAGATAGTTCCTAAATTTACACTAGTTACACGACGAAATTTCAGTCACCACCTAATAGTTCTAAAAAAAAATGTTTAAAATTCCAAGACAAATAAGATTTGCGACAAATTCGCTTAATCTAACAAATACTTTGAAACATAGGTTTTATAAACGAACTATTATTTTTAATAATAATAGTAATAACGTTTCTTTAAAAAGACATTTTGAAAAAGAAAAATATAATAAACGATTATCGCCAATAAAGTTTGTTAACAAACGTATCACCACCTCCTCCCATAATGTAACGGCTTCAAATCCTAAGAGAAGAACGGAAAATATAATAGAAAGGAGAAAAATCAAAAAATTTGATGAATTATCGTTTAAACAAAAGGGTAGGGGTTTGTTTACTAATTGATTGTAAAATTAAGCGGAAAAAGAAAGAAAAGATATTAAATAATTTAAAAGATTGATTTTCAAATAGTTGTTGGAGCAACAAAAGTAACTACATACCTTGGAGTTATTATGGTAGGAGTTGGTGTTTTTGGTGAGTTTTTTTATTTAAATTTTTTTTCTAGAAATAGAAAATTTATAAATTTTAATATAATCATTTATTTAAAAAAGGTGTGATTATATATTATATTTATACCGAAATTTTTGGACCCGAAAGTTCAACAAGAGTATTTGGTGATGCATTGGACAAAGTTAGAGCTGATATTGAGGCATGTTGAAAAAAATTATAATCTCAACATATATAAATAAAATAATTCATTGTTGTTTTTATTTTCTTCTAGTGTCAAAAATTAATTGGCTTGCCTATGACTGGACATGGTGGACATGGGTCAAACCCAAGAAGGCGGCGTCATTCTCCACGGTGAGTTACTATCTATAAAATAATATTTATAATCAATTTAATTTGATTTTAATTTTAATATTTTCAGCTTTCGTGATGCTGTAGAGGCTAACGGAACTAAACATAGAATATTAAATTTTATTGTTGAGGGACCATATTCATACGGGAAAGGATCAATTGATATGCTGAAGGTATATATATATTATCTTGTGTTTTGTACATTATATTATTATATATTTCGGTGTCATATGAACAAACCGTATATATACATTTATTGAATCGATTAATTGTTTATTTATGTTTAGAATAATAAAAATAAATGGACAACAAAATATATAGTTGTATTTCTTCCAGGTAATTTGCTTCTCAATAATGATTTAAATATATCCCTTTTACCATGACCCAAATTTAATATTATAAATGATTGATTCATCAGATTATAACAAAAAAGTTTACATAGAATATAATGAAGATATTAATTCAATCAAATCAAATTAAAAAAAAATTTTTTTGATTATTATTTAATAAATTTGTTTAACAAATTTTATGAAATTAAATTAAATATTAATATGCTTAATACAACAAAATATTCATAATCAATAAAGATAAGATTATATATAAAGATATGAGTAGATGAGAAACGTCTAATATATTTATAATTTATAATTTTTGGAAGCTACATTTTTTGGATTAAAATTAAAAAATGGATTAGGAATAATGGAGATAGTGACGGTGATAAATGTTGTTTATTCGAAGTTTGAGATATTGTTGTATTTATGGTTGTCATTAAATCAATAATTACAGCAGAATTTCCAGTTGGAACAACAGTAAAAGATGGAGATATTGAAGGCGATGGTTGATTTATTTTTGGTCAATATATGTTGGTGGACTTTTATAAAATTGATTTACATCAATATGATTTATCATTGTTATGATGACGATATATTTTTCTAATAATGATGATGGCAAAGAAAATGGGGGCGTGTTTGTGTTGGTGATGCTGGCAGGAATTATTTGGAATAGTGACGACAGCTTGAATAACTACAGTGTAGTATTGCTTGTTGTTGTGTTAATTCTGATTTTTTGTCATCATCACTATCATTATAATAACATGATGAGGAATTGTATAAGATGATAAGATTTCTTTGAATTGTGATGAGCAAATGTAATTATTGTATGTCAAATATGATGGATATATTATTATTATAAGTTGTTTATAAATGTGGTAATTATCATCATCAAACTTTTATTCTTTTAAAAATTAATAAATGTACAAATAAATAGTCAATTTATATTTGATTAATCAAATTTATTGATTTAGGACGATTGACCGTCAAGGAAATCAAATCATTCTGCAACCTGGGAAATACGTTGTCAACATTCAAATAGGATGCTTTTATCATGGGATGTCACTTACTTTTGTGATTCCGTCACCTCCTCCATCTAACATCATTGCCATTGATCTACATTATGTTCAGGATGTTGATTTAAAGATTATATCTTTATGACAAATAAACCTGTTACGTTAAATTGGAGAGGACAAACTGTATTATTGTGCACACGTTGAAGACGACAAAAAGAAAATTCAATTGCTGCCAAGTTTTCTTATCACAATCATGTGCAGCAGTGGATCAATTGACTTCCCTCCTAAAAATATCGGGCTTTTCTCATTTACAGTCATACCTCGTTTATATCCCCTTTTTTTTTGAGAGGTTTATGGGATATAACTAAAATTCATCACGTGATAATTTATTGAAAATTTATTACTAAAATTTATTTAATTTAATTTATTTATTATTATTTATTATCATAAAATTCAGTAATTGAAGATTGACGTTTTTTTCTATCTGTAGATACATTTAAACGTTTTATTATATTATTAATATATTTAATATCTTCCTTAGTAGCAAAATCACTTTGTTCTAAAAACTTTTTTGGAAACACAGAAAATTTATTTTATGTTGCACAGTAAATTGTGGTCGAATTGGGGATATAAAATGTGGAAGAATTTTGAAAATGTGGGGATTTGGATATAACTCAATGGAATACAAACAAGGTATATTAGGAAAATTTATTCCAGCACATATTGGGGATACAACTAAAGATGGGATATAAATAAAACGAGGTATGACTGTATATACAAAATGATGTTCTTCATATTTCGGGCAGCATTAACATAACAGTTCCACATATGTCTTACAACTTTAATTAGCTAATTATAATCAAAGGAATATTAGTATTTAATTGAATCTTACATACTTAGCAGAGCATACTTCACATTTAGAACTAGTTCCAAACTCATTTATAATTTTTACTTTACATCTTTTCTCAACTCTGAGTGATCTTTGGAACTTGGAGAGAAAGAGGACATGGTCATGATTACAAAATAAAATCAGTGTACCAGATAGAAAATTTAAATGAAGATTAGTATCAAAAAGATAAGCATACCTACCCAAATGCTACAATAGTTTTCTCTTCATCATTCCATTGCATTTTGTTTGCTGATGTTTTTCTTTATAGGAATCAAGTAAATCATCCACATGAAAAGTATTTCAGAGAAAATACTATAGTTGAAAGTTATGAACTGAAGGAACAGAAGGTGTTGGCAAACCTAGAATATTATATAATATATTATCCAATTCATTCAATTAATTCATTAGCACTCATAATCAGTGTGTAAAACATGACAACGGCTCGTGTATACTTGTTATTGTCCAAACCTTTTCAACGAATTTATTTTTAACTTAGCACAGATTAAAAAAAAATGTTTGGGGAAAATGATTTATTTACTTTCTACCCCACAAGGTTCATTCAGACTTCCTTTTTTCTCATGCTCTTCTAAATTCCATAATATTCTTTTGTGCTGTATTTGGTTACATTCAATTTTTTTTTGGCTTTTGTAGATGGACAGAAACACTCACACCATCAGTTGCATACAATATGTAAATGTTCTGCTTTCCAGTAGAAACTTTTCTATTCCAGTAATAATCAAATTTCTTTTGAAAATTTCTCTCTCTACCAATCAATGTGAATGCTCCAATTGGATTATCACGACTGATTTTTGTTTATATTTGTAAACGTATAATATGAACTCTATAAAAAATTTAAATATAACATACATAAACATACACATATGGATCTTAAACAATATAGCCAATGCCTGTACAAAAGAATCGAATGTTAGGACTGTTCATTGCACAACAATGGCTTTTTACCAAAACTCTTCGACTATTGCTTCTTACTTGAAGCAACCGAGAAAATAAAAACAAAATTTTATTTTTCAAAAACTACAAATACGAAAGCTCAAGCTCGTTAACAATTTACAAAGCGGGAAAAAAGTAGTGATGGTAGCCGAAACTTCAAAAAAATGTGGCGAACTCTTGGCGACTTTTATAAACTGCGGGTGGAGAATTAATTTAATTTCCGACCACAAGTGTTTTATTATTAAATTATGAAAATGTTTATTACAAACGAATTGTTTGTCCTTAGATTTGTCACAAACTCAAACTCTTTATGACGTCGCACCAGAAATGCAAGAATTACTTGATCCAACAGCTTTGTGATTATCTCCAAATATAATGCAAAACCAGGAAAAATAAAACAGCGTGGTGAATATGGTATGAATGAAATAGAGAATTCGAAATGTAAGTGTCCTCAATGTAATATTACCCTCTCCTTGCTTTTTTCCAGAATAAGAACAAGAAATAAATCAGGAAACATCCAAAGAAAATATCACAGCACCTTTAAATATTAAATTCTATCAAATTGAAAAAAGACTTTAAACGTAAATACAAGTCCCATTAGTATAACACAAAAATCAGTTCCTGGTGAAGGTATCAGTGTATCAGATATTCTTGTACCTGACCTGTTGCCAATAAATCCAAACTCAATTGACAATGTTCGTAAGGTTCTTGATCACATACAAGAACTTAGTGGAATCAATAAGCAAGAGAAAAAACGGATTGTGGTTGCATGCGATGGAGTTCTTTACCAATTTAAAGATTATCCATGAATTATCTTATTTCCTAGCCACTTCCTGAAGAAAGGAATTGCATTGGTATGTTACAAAGAAATATTTCAATTAATATATTAATTAGTATTCAATAATAATATAATATTTTATATCTTTTTGAATATTATTGATTTGAAACACTTTGCTTGGTGCCAAGGTTACCGAAAATCAATTATTTTTAAAAAAAGTTAGTGATTATCATTTGCAGGATGTAATATTTGACACTTTTGTTAAGAGATAAAGCATGTTTCACAAACTGAGAAGGTAAAACACCTTAATCTTTTTATAAAGATGTGCTTATTTTCAATTTAAGGAGTATTATCCCAGGATTGGCAATAGGCCGGGTCCATTGAGACCAACAAGGTTTGGTCTGGCCCATAAAATACTATTTATGGTTAAAATCAGTGATAAAGTATAAAGAAATCTAAAGTGTTAATGATTTTTTTTTTTAAGTTGAATATATTTTTTTTATTCTTAATTATTCTTGAATAATATAATTGAATATTATTAGTTTCCATTTTTTATTGCTCAAATCTCCACATAAACATCACTGCTATTAGTACCATTAGTATTATTTTCATTGGATATACATACTATTATTTGTGACAACAAGCAATTTCAATATTTTCTTAAGATAAGATTACCTTTTACCGATTTGGGAGCTTCTTAAAGAACAAAAACAACGTCCATTGTACAGTTTAGCCCTCGTTTCAATGGAGTGGCTGGACATATAAGAAAATTTCATTAAAATCCATTGAAACGAAATTACTAATTATAATGGATTTTTATATGTTTTATAATAATGTGTAATAGTAATAGTAACAAGGTTTTTAAACGCGAATTTAATTATAATCCATTGAGACGAAATTACTATTATTATCTATTTCTATCACGTATCACGAATTAAGAGATAAAATAAAAATTTCTTAAACTCGGAGGTGAAATATTTTCATCAGTAGGTTGTAAATCAGATCCCAATGCTTATATTATATTATTGCACAATTTTTAAATGAGAACAAAGAAGTTGTTTGTTATCCAGGAGTAGTTAATTATTATTTTAAGCATTCTGTAAAGCTTCCTTAGGGATAACAGAACATACTCTTTGCTATGTTAGTTGATTTAAATCACATAAAAAGAGAGATTGGTTCTATATAGAATCGGGATTACAGGGAGATACTTATAAAAAAATGTATAATGTAGAACTTTGGGGATAGTTAAATAAAACATTAACTTTAGAAAGCATTCTTCCAGTACAAAGAACTTTTAATAAATTTGTAAAAGGAAGTTATACTCTTCCTGGACATAAATTCCTTCTACTGTGGTAATTCCTTTAAATAGAAAAATTTAATCTTTAATAAAAATGAATTATTGTTATATATATGCGCTATAATTAAATAGTATATTTTGCTATATTATTATTATTAATCAATAAGGATTTTATTATAAAAAGTACCCACTAAAAAAAAATGCTTAGAAATATCTAAAAAATCTTTATTTTTTGTATAAAAAAATGTCTAATGAAAAATATTTAAACATTTCTTAGGGATTTCTCATAAGAAAATTTCTAATATAAAAAATAAAGATTTTCTAAAGGTTTATTTATAAAAATGTCCATCAAAAAATATTTAAGAAATTCACCAAATTTCTTAGATATTTCTTATAAAAAAATTACTAAGAAATTTACCTTTTGTACCCATGCCTCCTCCTCCTCATTACCAACATTTACACCAAATCAAAAAAATCGATTCAATATTCCACGTTTGACATCCTATGACACTCTAAATTATAAAGAACCACCAAAGTCATGCACAATGTTAGTTAGAGATTTTATTGATGATTCATTATACAATCCGAATTATGGATATTTTTCAAAAAACGTTGCAATTTTTTCAACTTCGGATGATAATGTTGTTAAATTTAATGAAATAAAAGATAATTTGGAATTTTTAAATGTTGTTGGTAAACAGTATCAAGAATTCGAAAATAATTTAGAGAAAGAAGATAAACAATTTCTTAGACAAATTCGGCATACCCCTACTGAATTATTCAAGGTAATTAATTAAAATTAAAAAAATATATATCATGATTATTAATCTTTTATATTTATTTTTTTCCTTTTATATGATTTCTTTTTATATAGCCATGGTATGGTTACTCAATAGCAAAATATATAGCAACAGAATATAATCTAAATCCTCAAAATGACTTAATAATTTATGAATTAGGAGCTGGCAATGGAACATTAATGTTAAATATATTGGATTATTTACAGAAATTTGAACCAGCAATTTATAAAAAAACTAAATATAGAGTTGTGGAAATCAGTCATAGATTGGCTGCTGAAATGCAAAAAAGTAAAAATAATAAAAATCAAAGAGTGGGTTTTCTTGGTAGTAGTGGTGGAAGAGATGCAGCAGCAAAAACATTAAATAATCATCATGATTGTATAGAGATTATTAATAAAAATATTTTTGATTGGTGTGAAGTTGTTAATGAAAATTGTTTTTTCTTGGCTTGTGAAGTGTTGGTATGTACAATAATAAAATATGAATCATTTGATTTGATTTAATTTGATTTGATTTGCAACTAAATTAATTTTCAAATTTTCTTAAAAAAAAAAAAAAAATTTATGTAGGATAATTTTGCTCATGATGTAATTAGATATGATGCAATTAATGAGAAACCATTACAAGGTGTAGTGATAATAGATAATGAGGGTGATTTTGAAGAAGTTTATGAACCAATTAATGATCCATTAATCAGTAAACTCCTCTCAATAAGGAATCAAACTTCTTACAAGTCACCAGTACTACAAAACCGTCTATTAAGAAAACTTCGTAACAAATTACCACTTGCCTATAATATGACACAATCAGAATTCATACCAACAAAACTATTACAATTCCTAATTGTATTGAAACATTATTTTCCAAAACATCGATTAATCATAACAGATTTTTACAAGTTAACAAATTCAATTTTACAACAAGATGGTGGTGGAATAGGAGATAATGCACCAGCTGTTCAAACAAGATTTCAACAAACCATGATTCCATGTTCAACTTATTTGGTTAAACCTGGATATTTTGATATTATTTTCCCAATAAATTTTGAGCTGTTAAAAGATTTGTATCAATTAATGTTTTTTTCATCAAAGTCATCATTGGATGAAAAAGTTAAAATCTTGACACATAAAAATTTTATGGAAAGATATGCAGATTTAAACAAAACTAAAACTTCAAGTGGAGAAAATCCTTTATTATTGTATTATGAAAATGTTAAATTTTTATTAACATGAAAAATGAAAAATTTTTTTTGCTATATATTTTTTCTAATAATATTATGTTATATAGTTATTTATTGATTTGTTGTAATCTTGTAAATAAGATTATTATAACAAAAGAAAAAAAAATGATAAATATTGAATTTCTTGTTACTTCAAATTCTAATAAAATGATCTTTTTATTATTATTCATGAGATTCAAATTGTTTTCATAATAATTATGATGCTTAAATAACAACAAGGGCCACTGTTGCATATGTATGTCTAAATCATTGAAGCATTTTAACATTTTGTGAAATTATATATGGGGCATGCTGCAACAAAACCAGACAAAGTGAACATTGATATTATCAAAAATTTCAGGGATCAAAATTTAGTCATTCATCACAAATGTAATGCAATTAACAATTTTATAATGTCCGTTTTTTTTACCTTTCCTGTTTCTCAAGTGATATACAGTACTACTCCTATATAAAAATAGTTAATATGAAACTCATTTACATCAGATCTACTATGGAACCCAAGAATTACAGCACCATTAGAAGTATTCTAAAAAAGGAACAAGGTGAAAAAATATAGTTTTAATAATTTTATAATGAATTTTGCTTGGAGAAATTAATCAACGTTTCCAAAACTACTCTATTCAATTTCATTAATCCAGGGGAATGGCAAAAACTATATAGAAAATTTTAGTAATGAAGAATAAGACCAATGAAATTCGGATCGATTCTAATTGGGTACTAGTAGAAGTGAATTAAAGGTTTGAAAGATCTACATATGTCAGAGTCTTGCCTTTTTTTTTTTTGTTCAAAACACTGCTGTAATGTTATGATTAATAATATGCATTATTAAATATTTTATTTTATTGATTGCATTATCATTATCTACTTTCCTTTCTATCATCAAAAAACAATACAAATTATATCAGTCAGATAAATAATCACGTAATAAAAAATTGTTTATTTAATATTAATAAAAAAATTAAAAAAATTGGTCCGCCGAGTTCTGACTTGGTGATAAATTTTCTGCCACATCCTTAGTGCATCATACGGTTTGTAAATGGGGATCCCAAATGTTTATTAATAAAAAAGTCAAATTGGTAATATCTCATATTCAGGGCCCTAGCAAAGTGATACAATCAGGTAAAAATTTGACCCTAGAGACTGTTTGAAAAAATATAGTTTTAATAATTTTATAATGAATTTTGCTTGGAGAAATTAATCAACGTTTCCAAAACTACTCTATTCAATTTCATTAATCCAGGGGAATGGCAAAAACTATATAGAAAATTTTAGTAATGAAGAATAAGACCAATGAAATTCGGATCGATTCTAATTGGGTACTAGTACTTGATTCAATTCTATTCATAGAATGTATATGGGGCGTGCTAGAATAGTAACAGTAACAAAGAAATTTCAGGGATTACATGACTGATCCAATACTCTCGTTGCTTTGTTGTTACATATGCGCTGATTTTGTTTGATCCCCAAAATTCAGTACGGTATGATCATAACGTTATGAATACTTTATACTAGCAAAAAACCCATTGGTTTTGAGGTGGGGGCCATTGGTTTGACAGGCTGTTGAATAGTAAAATAGTTCTTTAGCGGAGCAAATAAATTTTTTTAGAGTTAATTATCGTTCTGCTAACCAGTTTACACATTAAAAATACTCGTGTTTAACATCGAGACACAAAAAGACATAAGGTTTGAAAAAGGTCCAAAAAACCAAATTGGTTGATTATCTGGCATGTCCACTAATTTTTTTGTTTGAATAAGTAAATATTTGTTTCGTTATTATATTAATATCCAGCCAGATTTACTTTATTTGTATTAGAAATGATGTAAGCAAGCAACACGACTGACCCTTGGTTTGATAGAAGAATCAATCATTTGACAGTCCATACAGTCATGGTATGTGCTTGAACCAGGTTTAATGTTTGTTGAACATAAAAATGATTATTTGCAAATAAAATTATGAGGTTTTTTTCTTCTTAAAATCGATGAAATAGCTAGTGATGCTGAATTAAACATAGATCAAGTAAACTAATAATTTCTTATTATTCGATAAAAAATAACTGCAATCAGCAGCATGTTACTTAGTATTAGAAAGGGTTCCAACAACGAAAAACCAATTCTAGGAAAAACAAATAATGCCTATCATATCCGTTGTTATTAATTCAAATTTTATTAATACCTTCTTCTTTCACTTATGATGTTCATAATGATGTTTATGCTACCACACCATTTTCATATGATGTTGACATATTGATTCCAAACCATGTCAAGCATGGAATTTTCATAATAATGTTCCTATTTAATTAAAAAAGATTTTTTGTTTTTTAACAAATCCGAATAATAATAATGATAATTGTTTGTTTGCTTTATTTTAAAGGACGATTTTTACTTGAATGTTCTTGACTGGCCTACTTTTGACATGCTAGGATTTGGTTTAGATTTGATGGTTCATCTTTGGAATTGTGTGCAAAATGGGTAAAAGTTTTTATTTTTATATTTTTGATAAATATATGTTAAAATTTAAGATATAATCTGTTTAGCATGTATCTTTTTAAACAATTAATTAGTTGATGCAACTACAAACATTAAACATAGAGTCTACAGTTACATCTGTCAAATAGTCCAGGATGGTAAATATCAAGAAGAGAGTGATCTTTAAAAAATATACAATGGAATTAATATAGAATCCTTTTTTTACACTAATCAATTATTGTTATTTTTAGAATATGAACCTTGCAGTGGGTATGCTAAATGGAAGAGTACAAATTTGGGATTTAAAAACACTCACGAAAATTCATGACATGAATGGACATATGAAACAAGTTGGTAAATGTCAAAAAAAATTTTTTTTGTTGAACAACAAAATACTAATTAAGAACTTATGCTTAGGTATTCTTAATAGATTTGTGGATTAGAATGGAATATTGAAGGAAACCAATTAGTGAGCAGTAGTAATCTTAATGCACTTTTTTTTATTTGGGAGAATAGAAATCATAACCCAATTTACAGTCTTCATGATCACACTGCTGCAATTCAAGCTTTATAATAGAGCCCACATGAAAATAATTTATTAGTTAACAGTGATGGTCACTTTGATAGAAAGATTTATATTTGGAATACTTTAATGGAAAATGCTTAGGGAGACATGATTCAAAATCTCAGGCATGGCAAATCAATTAATAATTAGTAGCTATTATTATATGAATCATCATTATTTAAAATACCATTTTATTTTTCATATTCTATATTTATAGGTTTGTAATTTACATTGGTCATTGGTTATGAATGTAATAGTTTTTACACATGGCTAGTGGAAAAATGATATCTATATTTGGAAGCACCCATTGATGAAAAAAATAGAACTTTAAAAAGTCATACTTATTGAGTTCTATACATGAGTCACTCACCAAATGGAGAAGATATCAGGGGCAAGTGGCAATGACAATACCTTGAGATTCTGGAAGGTTTTTAATTCACTGTTAATCAGGCAAAAAAAAAACTTGGAATCCTCACTCAAATTGGGATGGATTGATTTGTTAAATGTATAAACATGTATATAACTATCTATCTATATTAATTATTTAATCATTTCAATCATTCATTCATATATACACAAATATTTTCTGTCACATACAAGTATATAAATTAAATAATTTGGGGGAAAACCAACAAATTTGACATAATGTCACAAATTTTACTGTTGAAATTTGTTCAACATCACAATTGCATTATTATGTAGTATGATTGTGATATTAGTAACTTTTCAACATCTTTTGTCTGTGTTTTACTTTTCATCATCTTTCCATGGCATAACTTTTTAAAATAAATTATATAAAAGGTATATTTATTTAATAAAAGCTATCTTTTGGGGTGAAGAGCTAAAACCAAAATCGAATAAAGATACATATGTAAACTTGATAAGTCGGCAAAGTTTTCACCCCCATTTTCTTAATATTAAAGTAATTTAACTCGACTCGATAAGTCGGTCATATGAGCTCACCCCCACATGACCGACTTATCGAGTTTACATATGTATTTATTTTTGATAGAATTTTCCAAATCGGGAAAACTCCAGTACATAGACAAATTTGATTGATCAGCTGTGCATGTGCTGACTTATCAAAGATGAACAGCTTATCGAGAGCAGGACTGGGAAAACTCTCTTGTATGTGACTGCCAAATTAAATGACAAATCACATTAATGCGAATCTTAGTTTTTTATAATTATGCGGATCGATTTTCCGAACACATTTTAAAAAATTATTAATAATGCGAATCGAAATAACTGAGGACATGAAATTCATCTTTATTGATTAAAAGAAAGTTTTGTGTGCTTGATTGACTAAAATGATTATAAATTAGCAATCAAACAAGGATTATCATTAATATTAGAATAAGGACGTATTCCCAAAAAATAAACTACTTCTCGTGGTGTAATATGAATTGTAATGTCTCCTGCCAAATTTTCACATGAAAAATACAGGAAGATATGCTTTAATAGAAATATATGATTAATGATCTGCCGGCTTTTCTATCCATGAATGTCGTTGCACACATTTTTCATAAAACGTAATAACTTTGTCCGAAACACTTGATAATTGACTCCAAGTGAAATAATTTGACCACATTTACAAATTCTTGAAGTTAGGAAAACGTTTTTGGCGTGAATCATAAGGAATGACTTTTCATTTTAATTTTATTAATATTAATAACGCGAATTATAGTGTAACCGATAACATTTTTTATTCATTTTTTTCGAATTATATAGAAGTGGAGTGACCTTTTCCATTTACTGTCAATAGTGTTGGCGGTCACGTTTTCCTGGTCCTTCGAGAGCACAATCTCATGCATATTTTCATTTGGTGTGACATTTATTATGATTAGATAGCGCGTGACATATAAATAAATAAAATAAAAAGTTTATTACTTTTATATCATAATTAATCATGTCTCTTAAACAATATAAAACATTAGGTGAAGAAGTATGGAAAAATCGTGTTGAAAAAATTGTAATTTTCTTTGTTTTTTTTTTTTTTTAATAATTAATTTTTGAAAAAATTTAATTTAATTAATTGTCTTATAATTTAATTAATAGAATGCAGAATTATTTACTTTGACTTATGGTTCAATTGTTGCACAACTAGTCAAAGATTATGAAGATTGTCAAGAAGTCAACAAGCAATTAGAAAAAATGTAATAGTAATGATATTATTATAGTCGGATGGAATGAGTTTTAATGGAAATGAAGATTAATAAGTTTTTTTTTCTTTTGATATATATAGGGGATATAATATTGGTGTAAGATTGATTGAAGATTTTCTTGCAAGATCAAGTTTAGGACGTTGTTCTGATTTTCGTGAGACTGCAGAAGTTATTTCCAAGGTTTTGATCCAATATATATATATATATATATATATATATATATATGTGTAAATATATAAAGTTAATAGATTATTAATCTAATTAATTATTTTTTTAAAAAAAGGTTGGATTCAAGATTTTTTTAAATATTACACCAACTTTAACAAATTGGTCACAGAATGGCAAAGATTTAATAGAATTTTCACTTATTTTTGATGAGAATCCATTAGCCGAGTTTGTTGAATTGCCAGATGATGGAAATATGGATGAGTTATGGTATTCAAATATATTATGTGGTGTATTAAGAGGTTCTTTAGAAATGGTAAGTTATCATAATAATGATAATGAATGTGAATAATGGAGAATGGATGGGTGAATTTTTATTTTCATATTAATAATTTAAATCTCCTAAAAGGTTCAACTACAAGTTGAAGCATATTTTATTAGTGATGTATTAAAAGGTGATGATCAAACTGAAATGAGAGTGAAGTTTATTAGATATTTAAAGGAGGAAGTACCAGCCGGTGAAGATTAATCAAATCTAATCAAACAAAATAAATTGATAGATAAAATGTATGTTTTGTATGTTATTTATTCTTTCAATTAGATATTTATTTCTGCAATATATATGTTATTATTATATATATATTAAATTATTTATCTCTTTGATAATAAAGTAAATAAGGAATATTCTGTTTAAATCAATAATAACATTCACTATATAGCAATAACAAACTAGAGTCGTTTATTTAATACCGTAAAAATCTCGAGAGATAACACCGTGACAAATAACAATTTTCGTGACGATTAATATAATGAACAAACCATAAAAAAAGGAAATGTCACAGGCGCTATCTTTCAAGATTTTACGGTATGCGGATTTTTTGAAAAATTTGACACCTCCAATCAAAATTGAACCTTTACATTTTAAAATTTTGTTATATAGGAAACTAGACAAAACATTTATTTTTAATAAATAACCCTATTTCAACGAAGCAAGTTTTTAAAATTTTGTTATAATGATATATTTTTTTTCGAACTATAGTGAACACCTTTTCTCAGTATTCAACTTTTTCTAGAGCATATGCAATGAGCATTGCTTGCGATTACGCATTTGAATCTGAAGACTTTCAAGAAATCAAACAAAATTACAAATTTTAGAAAGAGGTCATGCATTGATGGCAAATTTTCAATCTATCACACATGTGTTTATTTATGCAATTGGTGCAATAATATTTCTTTAATTCAAGCTTTGCCAGTATATAGCATTACTTGGAATATTCTAAAGAAAAAACGTTATTGAAGACAAAACATTTATTTTTAATAAATAACCCTATTTCAACGAAGCAAGTTTTTAAAATTTTGTTATAATGATATATTTTTTTTCGAACTATAGTGAACACCTTTTCTCAGTATTCAACTTTTTCTAGAGCATATGCAATGAGCATTGCTTGCGATTACGCATTTGAATCTGAAGACTTTCAAGAAATCAAACAAAATTACAAATTTTAGAAAGAGGTCATGCATTGATGGCAAATTTTCAATCTATCACACATGTGTTTATTTATGCAATTGGTGCAATAATATTTCTTTAATTCAAGCTTTGCCAGTATATAGCATTACTTGGAATATTCTAAAGAAAAAACGTTATTGATTTTTTTCAATAATTTTTATATATGGTATTATTTTCCAAAACATTTTTTATCTTTTAGTATTTATAACAAAATCAACTAAACCTAAATCAGTATCTAGTTGAGAAAATAGTCATTTACTTTTCACGTCATAAGTTGCAGTGATTGATTATTGTGGTTGTTATTTCTACTTCATTAGAAATCAAATAAATAAGTAAGGTTTCCGCTTAGTAAAGGTTTAATTTTTGTTCAAGTTTTTGTAAAAGTGCTCACATGTAAACGTAAGGTGTTAAAACTGTTCAGTAAAAGTATAAAGTGTTAACGGTTGTTATCAATTAACCGAATATAAAAGTGCTGACACTTATTAACCAAAAGTAAAGTGAATAAAAAAGGAACTTAGAAAAGGGCCATATTTATTTTATTTGTTGTAAATCATTACATATCATGGTTATGGATCACTAAAGCACAAGAAAGAGGCAGCAAGCAAAAAAAAATGTTGAATAAATTCGTAAAATAAGTTAATCGACAAGCATTGAATATAAAAGCTTGAAATCCATTTCTTTCTTGAATCTCAGGCCACAATCAGTAACCAAAAAGTTAATTCAAATTCATCATAAACGTAAAACAATCGGTATTGACCAAAAAATACCTTGCAGTACTTTTATAGGTAAAACATTAATATATAAACAATAAATTTCTTTGATGTATTGAACCTTTAATTAATTTATGAAAAATTTAAATATAAAAACGTTTTGAAACATGTGAACTTGGTGCTGTAAGTTGTTCCTTTTGTGCACAATTAATCTTAGTGATTTCAATTTAAAAAAAATTCACATTTTAAATACTGTCCTTTTTATTGGTATCAAATGTTGATCTTTCAAAAAATCTCATCACATTTTTGAACTTGAATGAAGTTTAAATGGTACTGTTTCTTTTTTAAATTTCATTTGTTATAAATATCAATACATGTATGGTTTTATTATTATTATTATTTGATTATTATTTGATTGTTTGATTACATTTTCTATAAAAATTTAATTCCTAATTTTCTTTGTTTACCTTCTAGACATATCCGTCCACATGCAAATTCCAATATATGAATATTTAAAAAGTATTTGATGCACAAAACACAAATCATCAAAAATTGAACCTTGGGAAGCTTCCATTAGGTTGATAACTGAGGTATAGCAGCTGGACTTACTACACCTCCGGATGTAATAAAAATTCATGTGGCATTATTAGTAAAGTAATCAAATTTACAGTTTCTTCCACTTATTATCATCATCCTGTTTCATTAATTAATTATTGTTTGGTTGAATCAAACTGTTCACATTCATCAAATCATAAAAGAAGGTGTTCTCTGAAAAAAAGAAAATTATTACTATATGGAAATAATGTATGTTTTATCAAAAAAAAAGCTTTTTTATAAATGTCTAAAAAGCCAGAACAAAGTTTAAAATTCTTTTTTCTAACATTCTTTTCAACTATAATAAATACGATTAATATAAAATATAAAAAAAAAATTTTGTACCCGAAGGTACTATCCACTCAAGATTGAACGTGTCATCCTTGTGCAGGGGCCATGCTAATCTTCTCTGTATCGTTCCAATTTTAATAAGTGTCGCACCCTAAGGTGGACATCTATATACTCGATCTATGACTTATATATTAACTTATTTCACAAAATTTATGCATTATGGGATTTTATTTATTAATTTTATTGGTTGAATAAATACAAAGTATTTATTGTATTTTTTTTTTTGTCATGTATACATTATTTTTATTTTATTTATTTATCGGATTTTTTATTGGAGGTAGGTCACGGGGAATAACATCCTATATAATAATATTTTTATCAGTACCAAATTTTCCCAAAGATTTTATCATTGAAATTTTTACAGTAATAATTATTACTAACAAATTTACTTACTTATTATTACCACCAGCATTAATATTAATTTTTATAGTGTTATAACAAACAAATATTTTCAAATGCAAGATAAAACTGCTTTGGATTATTTATCTGCTTTTCGCAAAAAAGATGAACAAGGGATCGATGCGGCTCTATCAAAAGCTTCCTATTTTTGTGAATTATTCAAAACCTCTTCAAATGACCCTTTA
This sequence comes from Entrophospora sp. SA101, assembly GCA_958430865.1. NCBI lineage: Eukaryota > Fungi > Glomeromycota > Glomeromycetes > Entrophosporales > Entrophosporaceae > Entrophospora > Entrophospora sp. SA101. The sequence goes on from CAUDNR010000320.1 coordinate 19,041, forward strand.
TTATCAGACAAATATTTGAACATGTTCAAAGTTTACGAAAATGAAGATATTTGGAAAATCACAAATTCTCCCGAGAATGAAAAAGATACTTCTATTTATGTTATGCCTTTAGAGCCAGACAAAAAGAAAAAGGAAGGCGAGGCTGCAATAACTTTGGGTGGTATTGGTTCTTTCAAAGAAAATTGGGATTTATTTACTGAAAAAAGTTTGGAAGGTTTAGATTGGAATAATGTTATTGTCGGTGGAGGTTCAGTTATGGCTTGTCTTTTACCAATTCCTAAAATCTTTCATAAAAATGTCCATAAGATACGTGACTATTACCACAATAAATCTTCATTCGTCAGTTCTGATATTGATATGTATATTTATGGACTTGATGAAGAAGCTGCTAAAAAGAAAATGTTGGATATTTTTACAACTTTTTCCAAAAATGTTCCATTCCAAGTAGTTTGTGTTCGTGGAAAATATTCAGTTAACATTGTTAGTAAATATCCATATCGTATTATACAGGTAAAATACAAAAGAGTTTTTATACATAGGTTCATTATGATTCTAAACCACCATCATAATCTAAATAATTTCATTTGATTAGATTGTTTTAAAACCTTACAAGACTCCTGCTGAATTAATGGCGCACATTGATATGTAATTAAATTTTTATTTAGTAGAAAAATAACCAAGAAAAAATAATGATAATATACATTATTATAATGATTATGACACAGCGACTCGACCAGAGTATGTTTTGACGGTAAAGATGTTTGGGCTGCACCCAAGACACATCAAGCTTTTATTAAACAATGTAATATTATTGATCTTTCGTGTCGATCCGCTTCCTATGAAGTTCGCTTAGCAAAATATGCTGAAAGAGGTTTTGAAGTATTTATTTTCCAAGAAACGCATTTATATTTATATATATATTTTTAATTAATGCAATTTATTATTTAGGTAAAGATACCTGGACTGCGGAGAGATATTATAAATCCAATCATTTATGAACGTAAATTTTCAAGGTTAAATGGCTTAGCTCGTTTATTGGTTTTAGAAAGATTAAAAACTACAGATCAAAGGTTCTATTATACTGAAAAAAGACGAGAAATGTCAATACGTCCCCCCAATCCACTTGGTGACCAATATCAACAACGTAGGCGGAATAGAGGTCAAAATTTACGTATAAACAAATTTGAAATGAATGATTACGAAATTGTTTCTATTCCCTATGGACCAGATTTTGATGCTAAAAAAATTACTAAGATGATTATTGCAAAGGTTTTAACATTTAAATTATAAATTTTTTTTTAATACATATAAATTATTTATTTTTTTGAAAAATATTTTAAAAAAATATAGGATTACTCAATGAATTCCAAGTCTAGTAAAATACATCGTCATCCGTGTTTTTTTGGAAGTATGTATCAAATTTTTCAAGATTGTTGTGGCTTGTGTCCTGCAGAAACTCTTGCAACAGAAGAGGAATTACAAGATATTGACAAATATTTCGTTAAAGGCGAGTTAAAATTTGACAATAAATTTGATAATGCTTCATTTGTTCAAAGTTATGATGAATGGATATCTGATGCCTATATAAAATCTGATAATCTTAAATTTTATGATGCTGTGGCAAAAGGCGATATTGATTATATTAGAGAATTGATTGATAAAAACATTATAAATAAGGATATTGATGTAAATGAAAAAGATTATCTTAACAGATCACCGCTTCATTTAGCCGTTTTAAATGGCCATTTGGAAATTGTTGATTTACTATTGAAAAATGGTGCAAAAATTACTGCAAAAATGAATGATGGTAGAACTTCAGTTCATTTAGCATCTCAACACGGCCATTTAGATATTTTAGACTTATTGTTTAAAAAAAATAAACTAAATGAGCAATTAAAAAACAGCAAAATACAGGAATCAAAAGTTGATGATGATTTGGATAAATCATTAGAGATGGTTGATCTAAAAGAATTGGATAACAATTATCCAGAAGAAGAAAATGACAATGATGTTGCAGAAAAGAATGAAGAGGAAGAGGAGGAGGAGGAGGATATTATTGATATTGATTTTGAAACATGGGATCACAAATTTACTGCTTTAGATTATGCCATATTATTTGGAAATATTGATGTGGTTAAATATTTGATTAGCGTTGGTGCTAATGTTAGACGAGCGAGAAAAAGCAAAGTTTATATTAGTAATTATGCCGAAACAAAGTTAATTTATTATCCATTGGACTTGTGTTTATTGGTTTATGATCAACAAATTGGAATGCAAATAGCAACAATATTATTAGAAAATGGTGCAACTGCCTCACAGGTTTCTATATTTCTATATGTTAATAGTAGCAATCATAATTGTGATCATGATGGTTTATTATTAATCGCCTTTGTTTATGTAAATATTATTAGCTAGATTATAATTTTAACACAGTCTTGCATCTTGCCACAAAACGAGGTAAACATTGCTGTTTTTGTTGTTGTTGTTATTATTATTATTATTATTATATTTACTATATATGCATAAATATAGGGCATCCAAATTTTGTAAAATTATTGCTTGATACGGATCCAAGAGCGATTAATGTGATAAATCTTCTTAATAGATTAAGAGAATCACCACTTACACATGCCATTAAAGTCGACAACAAAGAATTAGTTGATATTTTATTGAAATATGGTGCTAAAGCAGAAATTTCATATGAAGATTTAGAAACTGACTTAAAAAACAAAGGAGAACTTACATCAACAACATTATTTGGTGGTGTAAAACAAAATATATTTTTCTCATTAGAAAATGGTATTTATAAGACTTTATTAGAATCAGGAGCTTCAATAAATTGCTTATATGCGCCACGTGAAACGTTATTAGATTATGTTCAAAACCAAATTTATTCTTGTCTTGATGAATTGACTTCATTTGAGATTTCTAGCAGGAAATCTTTTAGGGTTGAAAAGAAAAATCTCATTAGTTTGATTAAATCTGAAATTCAAAAATTAGGAGAAAATTCATATTCAAGTTACACGTTGTCAAAGGCTGATGTTGATGATCTTTACAAATTGATTACAAAAAAAAATATTAATCCTTATCATGGTGTAGGCCACTTGGATTCATTAAAAAATTTAGAGAAAGCCGATGAAAAATTATTGGAACGACTTAAAAAACTTGATGAATGTTTTCTATACATTGTTGGAAAAGGTGCAAAATTGTATGTTGAATTAGTAATGGACGAACATTATCAAAAATCTTTATTAGATGCTTATCAAAAAATGCTCAATTATCAAAAGGTGTTGGATACGAAAATTAAACAAGTTGAAGAATTAATTGATCAAAAATCTGAGATTACAGGAAATAATAATGAAGAATTAAAACTATTAGAAGTAAAAGAAAGTATTTTGAATAAACAAATTCCAATTTTTAAACGGGTCCTTAATAATCAAAAAGGATTCTCGGCTGATATATCAACCCATATACAAGAAGTTTTTAAGGCATTAGATACTACTGCTCCTATCAATAATAGTAATATCAACAATAGTTTAACAAAAAATAACGCTGAACAGAAACAATCATTAGACAATTACAATATAGATGAGTTTTTTGAACCAACAATTCAAGATGTTAATAAATATATATTTAAATATTATTATTTATCTTCTTTTCCTAAATTTGGTTTCATTGTACCAGAGTTTTATTACAAAGATTATTTTAAATTATATGAAGCAGTATGGAACAATGATGTCAGCTTGGTTGAAGAACTAGGAAAGAATTTGATCATATGTGTTCAAGATAACAACAAAATGACACCTTTTACGTTGGCATGCTACCTTGGACATGATGAAATGGCTATTAAAATATTAGAAATATCCAAAAATCAATATAAACATGAAGCTTATGAGGACGATCGTAAAAAGAACAAATTAAACTTGATAAATAATTATGATATAGAAGAATATGTAGATTATAGTACATGTGATGAAAATTCAGAATCAAGTGATTCTGTTTACTATGTTAATCAACGAAGCAACGAATTGGATGAAAATTTGGCAGAACCACCATCAGAACAACAATTATTATCTGGAAAAAATAAAATTTATTTCCAACCAAAATTTATTAACATTACTCCATTACAATTATTAAAATTTAGTGTTTATGTTGTTAAAAAACATATAAACGAATACAAGTCTCCTAAAAACAAAGGTTATTTTGTTGAGGACTCGAAATTGATTTCTAAATCGTTTGATGGAATTACATTAGCTGTCACAATTAATAATATTAATGTTGTAAAGAAATTGTTTGATTGGATTAAAAGCTATGAGTTAGTTGAAAATGATAATGATGAAAAAGGTGATATAATTATAAATTTAATTGAAGAGAAAGATTTAATGAAATACGCTATTTATTATGAATATTTGGATATTATGGATTTATTAATAGAGTAAGCTGAATGTAGAAATTTTAATTTTCTATTTATTATTATTATTATTATATCTATAAGTAGAAAATATTTGTAAACATTTAATTCATTTATTTAGGTATGGGGCAGGTGGAAATTATTTTACAGAATTTAAATTAAAAAGAGAAAAAATTGATTATAATGAAATTATCAAGATTGAAAAACCAAAGTAATAATATATACATATATATTTAATTGATTTAGCTAATAATAAAAAAATAACTAATCTTATTAATACGAACATTTTTAATAGTGTTTATTTAGGTATTGAAGCAAATAAAATCAAAAAGAGAAACTGGATTATAAATAATCACCCGGCATTATCCACAAAACCGATTGACAATAATTTTCTTAATTATGCATCTTTTTACGGTTGTGATAAATCCATTGAATATTTATTATCAGATAGACCTATAAATTCACTACAAAAATACTTTGAAATTAATTACGATTCAAAAAAATTATCATCAAAAAATTATGTTAGAACAAAAGATAAATCTTTTGAAATTGGCAAAAATCTATTTCATTTATATAACGATGGCGATGATGGTGATGATGATGGCGAGAAGAAGAAGGATGGTTTTGACATTAATTATGCAAGTAATGGCGAAACACCTCTATTTTGGGCGATAAATAGAAACAAGCCAAATACTTGTAAGAAAATATTGGAGCTATATAAGGAGAAAGTTGATCAAGTTAAATTTGAAAAATTTATAAATAAAAGATGTGATGAAAAATTAAAAGTGTCCGCATTTATCTATGCAGCTTTGAACGCTTCAAACGAATGCTTGAAAGTTTTAATTGATGAGACGAGCACTGATCCTGAAATTTGTGATGAAAATGGATGGAATGCCTTACATCATGCAGCGTAAGTATTATTATTTTATTTATTTGAAAAATATTAATTAATTATAATTAATTAATTTTCATTATTATTATTACACATATTTTGGAAAAAAAGATATTTTGGTAATTTGTCAACTTTAAAATTATTATATAAAGAATTGGATTCAAATTTATTTCAAAGGATGTTGGATAAACAAAGTAAAAAATATTCATTCACACCAATCGCAATAGCAATTTTAGAAGGAAGAAAGGATACATTTAACTTTTTATTAAGTAAAAATAAGTCAATAGAGAACTTATTATTAAAAGATTTTCAATCAAATAATTATTTACATTTATCAATAAGAGAAAGTTTGTTTGATACAACTAAACTAATCATGAATTTGATTGAAAATTATAATGAAGAGAAGAAAAGCAAGGAAAACTTGAATAGATTATTATATGATGAGAATGCCTTTGGTTTAACACCAATTGAATTAGGCGTAAAAAATTTCGTGCTAAAATTTAATGAAGAAGATATTTTCGATGATAAATATAAATCATTTGAAGAAATTGACAAATTATTTGATAAAGATCGCAATGATTATTATTATACTTTAAACACAAAAAAACGTATCTATGATAACAGAGTCAATTCTTATCCAAATCATTTTGATTCAAAAGAAAAAGAACTTCAAAGAGAGAATTTTCAACCATTTAAATTATATTATTACTTGGCATCAAAATATTTTAGTAATTATAATGATTTTATGAAGAAACGATATAGCGTGACACTTAAAGAAGTAAGTAATTTTGTTGATGAATTAACAAGGATTTATAATAAGGAAGAATCTAGTGCAAATGGCTATAATATTGGTGAACATATATTACCTTTAAGCCATATCAATAAATATGGGAACACCTATTATTTATAATAATATTTTTTATCTTTAATATTTGTATTTTTTTGTAATTATTTTTAATAAAATGAAATTTTATGCATAAACTATAGAACTTGGACCATTGGTTCATTAAAAATAATTTTAAAAGTCACTTATTAGAATGGAGTTAATACTGGATCATATTAATTTACCAAAAATAAGCCTATTAATAAAAAACTTCAATAAAATAATACATAATAAATCTTAATACAGGTCTTCATCTATTTGAAAAATCTCCAATTCATCAAACTTACTACCATATTGATATCATTATAAATTTTTGGTCTATTCCCAATTGTAACCTTGCAATCATGTGGATGGTAGCCACCAACTATTTGTTCAGAATTTTGTATTTTACAAAAGTTTTGTTGATTGATATTGTCACATTTTTGATGAAATATAAATCATCTTTACTACTACGATATACAGTCAAGCCTTGCTAAAGCAGACTGTAATTAAATTCTTGTCATAACGGGTTTTAAATAAAAATTTTCTCTTGTGTCTCATTCATCCGCTGTTACAAGGTTTGACTGTAAAAACTTATACTTGTGTTTTTCATATGCTACTGGATAATTTTGTTGCGAATAGTAGTTAGCAAACCGACTTGCAAAAAATCAAACAAGCTTTCTGTTATTGATTGTCGTTGAGTCAATTATTATTCTTGATGGCAATAAATATGAATAATGTGAAATATCTTCCCACAAAGCCTTAGGAAATAACATTTGACATATGTAATTTTGTCATATTATAGAGGAATAATATCTTTTAGAATATTCTTCATTCAACTCTGAAATTTTTTCACCATCCAAATTTTCAATTTGTTCAATTCCCCATTGGATGATATGATCCCAAATTTGAATTTCTTTTAAACTTAAACTATCTTTTTCTATAATGGATATAAGTATTGGCTTTTAAATATCTTTATAGTCATTAGATTTTAGAAGGTATGCTGGTGATTGTTAATTATTTTGGAGTACATTAAATGATTGAAATCTTGATATAGATGATTTAGATTCTGCAGAATTCGTTCTTCTTAGTTTGCAATGAGGTGATTTTGTAAATTATCAAGTAATTCATTAAAATCTAATTCAATTCATCGCATGCAATAAAAAATTCGGCAATTTCATTAGGATTCAAATCATCCATATCAATAGTTCCATTATAAATATATATACCTATTTTGAAAAAAAAGCTTTCGTTTTAATAATTTTAGATTTAGTAATTAATCAATTAATTAAAGTAAATTAAACTAGTATTACGTTAAAATACATTCAATGTTTTGGAGACATCTTGTTTTTTCGAATAAAATAACATCATTTTCGGACTTGTTGCCCAATTATTTGATAGAGCAGCTTTAAAGTACAAAGGAAGATCTTGCTTTTAAAAACACACGAATAGGCTTTAAAAATCCTAACATCGTCCTGTTCTGCTCCAACTTTGATCTCCATATCATAAGAACCTGATCCAATTATTGATATGTTTTAATGAACGAGTGTTTTCTACGTATATTTTTGGGGTTTTCCTATTTTGACTTGACATGTTTTTCATTTTTTTAATTAAACAATAATCATCATTTTTAACAATGACTAGAATACAGTGAACCCTCCATAAGTGCACCCCCCTCGAGAACATAGTGCTATTTCTTGTGAGCGTGCATTTATGGAGGGTGTGCATTTATGGAGGGTGATTTTATAAGCTCTCTATAAGCTTGGGGATGAGATGGGCCGTGCATTTATGGAGGGTATACATAGTGCGTGCATTTAGGGAGGGTTCACTGTAGCTTGTAAAACATTTCACGCGTTTCTCCTCTTTTATCATTGCTGCTTCTTTTTTTCTTAACATCCTTCTTAGTTGGAGACATTTTTTCTAAAAAATGAAAAGAAAAAATTTACTATTAATTTTTGAAACGCGAATTAAATTTTTAAAAAACAACTTATTTTATAGGAAGAGGAGTGCAACATGACCTAAAACTAGTAATGTATGTAATAAACATTTTCCAACAAATATCTATATATATAAAAAAAAGATACAAATATATAATATATATATGAAATTAAGGGGAATTGTAATAAAAATGTTGAAAATACAGTTGAACTTTGAATAAAGCTCCTAATGAGCCGAGCCGAATTTATGCTTTGCTCGAGCTTGACTTGACTCGAATATGCGAGTTCGAGTCAGCTCGCATATAAAAAAAGTGTTGGCTCGAACTCGACTCGAGCTCGAGCCAACTCGAAATTTATAAAATCACGATTACTGAAGCAATAATAAATTGATAACATGCTTGGATTTTAAATCATCATAAATAACTTTATGACAGACTAAAAAATCCCGAAAATTTCAAATGAGAACAATTTTTGTATTTTAATATCATTATATTAAAATTACTAATCACGTTTCAATAGTAACGCGAGTTTAATTATAATTCAATGAAATGAGTGAATAATTAAAATGAAATGCAACCTGTTTAAAAAATCTTTATTATTATTGAATTGAGCCAGAGTTCCTATTACTATTCGCTTATTCGAATCATTCGTTTTATTGGTTTATTCGTTTATTCGAACTATCTGAATTATTCGTTGTTATTTTATTCGAATTATTCGAATTATTCGTTTTTTTTATTCGTTTATTCGAATCATTTAACACAAATCCGTTTATTTATTCATAATGACAATTCCCTTTGCATAGGAATAATTGACAAACGATTACTCCATAATATTGTAATCAATAATGCTAAAATTATTGCCATTCTTACAATTATTTTTGTTCCTATCATAAGACACAATTAATATAGAATTTATTTCTATAGATATTATTAATGTTATTGTTATTGTTAGAGTTTTGTCTTATTATTTCTGATGCTACTGCTATTACTTACTTTTTGGTTTGGATAGTGGTGATTCTTCGATCGCCCTTCCATCGGAGCCGGCCTTGTGGTGTTAGCTCTCCTACAGGTGCATATGTTAAGTCCAATTATTTTACATAGTTCATGCCCGTGTATAAAACATTGATGTTGTTCTTGTTAATGATATTCTTGCCTACTTGTGTTACTACCAGAATTAATTTTAATTGACCAGGGATAGTTATTGACCGTTATTGACTCATTGCATTAACTGGCACTCTGTCGATAGTGACTTAATTTTTCTTCGACTCCCCTAATTCCTGAGATAATGTTTCTACCCTAATAATAATAATAAAATTGAACGGATCATCCGGATTGTATGGATTATCTGCGGTTTGAATGGATAATTCAACAATATTAGTCTTAGTATTAATAAAATGTTACAAAAAGAGTAGTAATGCTAATAATTTATGACAATTAGTTTATATTTATTATCCCTTAAACGAAATTGCGTGCCGATCAGCACGCAATTTACAATTCAAAGTTTTTGTCACAAATAAAAGTTTTTCAATTTGATTCTGAGCATAGCATGTACTTAATGAAAAATGTTTCTGGAAACCCATTCTTATTCATCGGCACAATTTGACTCATTTATGGAAAATGTATTCCGTAAATTTTCCGAAAACTCCAAAATTCCGAAATTCCGAAATTCAACACGAAATCTTTTTTTAAATGAAAAAACTTGTCCCAAATTTCCTATAAATTTGCAAAAGTATGAGGCGCCTTCAGATAAGTAATAATTTAATTTTTTTAACCATTTTTTGAAAATAATCACTTTTGAAAATAGTCAAATATTCAACAAAATTATCCAATTTTATTTCAAATTTTCATAAAGAAACTAAAATGAATCCGATTGAAACCCAAGAACAAACTATGGATATTTCCGAAGATAATGAACCAATTTTTGAAGATTATGATGATGATACTAGTTATTACATTGCTAATATGACAAGAAGACTAGGTGGAGTTTACAACGAATTAAATGATAATGAATTAATTGAAAGTTCTAGTGATTCAGAAGTAAACAATGAAGAAGAAGATGAGGATGGCGAGGATGGCGAAGATGAAATAATGGAAGGCTCAACTTTTAATAGAAGAGTTAGAAGAGTTAGAAGTGGGATTAAAACAAGAAGCAACCATGGAAGAAGAATGAGAGGTGTAAGTGCACAATCACGGTCACATCAAATCAACCTTCCAGAACCACCACTTTTTAATAAACTTAATCATCAATTACCATTGCATGAATCCGAAGTAAATTTGTCAAATGAATTTAACAATCTTGATTCAATTAGTCCTTTACAACTTTTTAAATTGTTTTTCACAGATATTATTTTGAGGGCAATTGTAAATAATACTAATAAATATGGTCGAAATAAAAAACAAGATTTGTGGACAGACATTGATTCATTTGACTTATACATTTGGTTAGGAATAATAATTTATGCAGGCCTATTCAAAATGCCATCAATTCGGGATTTATGGAATGGGAACAAGAGAATGCCAATACATTCTATTGTCTCATATATGCCTCTTAGAAAATTTGAATGTATAAAAAGTTTTTTGCACATTTCAGATATAGAAGAAGAACATCCATTTTGGTATTCGAAACTTGAACCATTGGCATCTCATATAAAAATGATATCAGAATCCATCTATATTCCATCGTCCAATGTTGCTATAGATGAAATGATCATAAGATTTTGTGGTAGGAGCGCACATACTTTCAGAATCAAGAATAAACCAACACCAGAAGGGTACAAAATAATAGCTTTATGTGATGC
>CAUDNR010000322.1:7257-21583 GCA_958430865.1 Entrophospora sp. SA101
TGTTCAAATAATATGCCAAGATTTATTCCAATATTTAAATTTTTATCATTTAATGCGGATATTAGTTCATTAGAAACAAACCCGATTGCTTTTAAACATGCTTCATGAATTTGCCACCTAGGAAAAATAAAGTTTTATTTATTTATAAATTAAAAGAAATCTTTATTAAAAATAGTTATTAATTATAAACTTTACCAATTAGGATCACCGTCAGCACGGGCTTTATTAGATTCAGCCATGTTATGTTGTGAAATTGCTGTTAGACTTTTTAATGTGCGTTCCGGAAATTTGTCCATTAATATCTTTATATAATAAATATAGATAGATAGATAAATAAATAAATAAATAAATATTAATTGTTTTTATCTTTTAAAATTGATAAGCTACCGTTAGTAAATCTTCTGCTGCAACTCTAACACTAAAGTTGAAGGTATCATCATCATCGTCAGCTACAAATTGATTAGCATCTGAAATCCAAGTTTCTGCCTAAATATAGCAATATCAAATAACAATATATATATTAACATCATTAAATAATTAATCTATTCTCTAAAAAATAATAGTAATAACTTACTTGTTCAACAGTCATTTGCATGTATTGTATAATAATCCAAACAAGCTGAGACACAAAATCAGTATTATTATTTTGTTCGTTAATATTATTATCATTTTTATTTTTATTTTTATTTTCTTCAAAAAGTGATTTAACAGATTTCTTTCTAATTGTCAATCCAATAAATTCAAATTGAACAAATAATAAATGTTCAAATCCAATAACTTCTCCATCAGAATCTTGATAAATTTTTACTCCTTCACCAGATTCATGAACATAATTTTTCACAAAAGTAAAGTATTATATTAAGGATTTGATTTAATTTAATATCCGCATTAAATGATAAAAATTTAAATATTGGAATAAATCTTGGCATATTATTTGAACAAATAATACATCAAATTTTAAATGAGCCAGGTGTGTTTCTTTTTTTTCTTGAGATTATTATTTTTATATAAATATAATCTTTTTAAAAAACATTTATAATATATATATATATATATATATATAGAAGGATTTCCATTTCTTAGAGGACGTGCATTTGTTTTCGCAAGCCAATTTGCATCAGTTTTACCTGGAGAGTTAACATCAGGTTTTATTAAAGCTGCTATTGAAGCGATTAAAGATCCTGACGGTACTATTCCTGTAAAAGTATCCGCTTTACGTGCATTAAAAAGGTAATAATTATATTTACATAAATAGTATATAAACAAATATTTAACAAAAAGTATTTTATTCTGAAAATAAATAAAATAGTTTTTGTCGAAATTTAAATGAACAATATGTTCTACCATTTCAAGGAACCATTATTGAATGTGTAGCAAATCTTATTAATGTGACAACAGAAGATTTCCTATTATTAGTATTGGAAACACTTGAAAGAGCTATTAAAGTAATATATATATATATATATATATATATATACACATCTCGTATATATGTATTCTATATATTTTTATAAAGTTTGATGGCTGGAGGTCTGAAAACTCACACGTTTTAGTTTAAAATTAATGTCTTCATTTTTTATTAGATAAATAGGGATGTAATATTTCAATATGAGGGTTTGATAGGACCAATGGTGGTTGACGTTTGGCAAAAATTTCCTTCAGGTATAAATTTTATTTTTTATTTTTTTAAAAGCTAAATTCTTTATTTTAACTAATTTAACTATTTATGATAATAGAACATCTTGTTATGTCGGCGGTAAATTCGATTTCTGAAACTTTATCAATTAATTCAACATTTATAGAAAGAGCTTTACCTGCCTTGGCCAATATAATAATGAATCCTACAATTGATTCATCACATACTGAAGTAAAAAAAATATTTTTAAAAATAAATTTGTACAAATTTAAAAAAAACTTTTACAAACAATAATAAAATTTTTTCATAAAGTCTGCTATAGATTTAATAACAAGTCTTATCAGAGGAACAACAATATCACCTTTGCCGTTCGTATATATACAACATATATTTCCGCCCTTAATTCATTTAATGTTAACAACAGAAGAACGTAGTATATTGCAGGTATTTTTTTGATTGGTTAATTGATTATTGGTTTTATTTTTTTTTTTGAATTATTTCAGAGAATAATATTATAGAATATTAATTATTAATATTAATATGTATGTATTTTTATTTATTTAGAGTGGAGAAATTTGTTTAAGATATCTTGTACAAAAGGGTTGTTCGCAAATTTCTGAATGGTAAATAACTTTATATTTAAAAAATAAATCAAAAATAATAATATCGATTAATTATTATATTATTATATTGTTATGTATTTTTTAGGACTGATAATATTGGTAAATCTGGACTAAGTTATTTGATAGATTATATTGCTAAATCACTTCAACCAATTGAAGGGGAATCAGCTGCTTTTCTTGGAGATTTAGTTGTAATTTTAATTAAAAAAGTAAATATTTTTATTTTTATTTTTCTATCCAAAAGAATCAAATAATGCTTCACGATTTTATTGTTATCAATATTAATAATTAGGCTGGCGATAAACTTAACCCCGTACTTCCTGATTTGTTGAAAGCAGTTGCTTTAAAACTAGATAGCGCCAAAACAACAACATCCATACAAGTATCTCATCCATATTTTTTATATAATATAATAATAATAATAATGTCATAATAATAGTAAATTTTTTTTTCTTAATAATAATAGTCATTTGTGATGATATTTGCACATTTAATCCTTACACAAATGCAAAATGTAGTTGAATTTTTATCAACATTAGATATAAATGGACGTAGTGGACTTGAGGTATTACTTCACAAATGGCTTGAACACCATGATAGTTTTACTGGTTATTACAATTGTAAAGTTAGGTATGTATATGAATTATGTATAAATATGCATATAATTTTATAAATGTATTTAAAATATTTACGGGCTTTTTTCTTGGATAGCTCTGTTGCTTTAACGAAGCTTTTTAGTTGTGGTGATCCAAGAATAAGCGCTATTCAGGTTAAAGGTGATTTAAAAGAATCCAATGCTACTGGTATGTTACATTTATATTTAATTTTTATTATTTTTGTAGATTAATTTAAGAGATATAATTTTATATAATATTTAAATATATATTAATTAGGAATTAAAACACGTTCAAAGTCACGTCAAAGTTAGTTTTGCACGAAAAGATTTTATTCTTCTTCATTTTGGAAATCATGTTAATATAATAACATCATCACTACTATTCTATTTTTTTATTTTTTTTATAAAATTTATAATATAAAAAAGATCCTGATCATTATACAGCAATTTCAGCACTATCAAAAATTTTAAAATTATTAATATCAGATCTTCAAACAACTATAGCAGAGAATAATAATGGTGATAGTAGCAATAATAATTTAATAAGAGGTTTTGAACATTTATATGAAGAAGAAGAGGATGATGGTGCTGAATCGGATGATAATGTATGTGTGTAAGATAATAAATAATAATTATTTTATGTGTGTGACATTGAAAATTTTGAAAAAAAAAAAAAAAAAAAAAAAAATAGGATGATGACTGGGAGGATGTTGAACAACCATCACCTTTTACACCTGCTGAAAATTACGTGATTTCTGATTTTTTGGATAGAGAACAAGAGCTTGAAGATATAGAAAATGATCCAGATATAAAAAATGATGAAATTTATAATCTTAAATTAAGTGTAAGCGTGTAATAATAATAATATATACATATTATAAAATTTAATAATAATAATCATTTTTTTTTTATTATATAGGAATATATTTTACATTTCCTTCTACATTGTAAAACACAAAATGTCAATAACTTTCGTCAGATATGTGAACAAGATTTAAACCAAGAAGAAAGAATTAAATTGCAATTGATTGATTGATTCTGATTGTCAATTTGATTATAACAATAAATAATATTTGCAAAAAAAATTTATATTATGATGTTATTATGCATGATTCCATCTTTTCTTTTGAGGAAAGGTAATTGGTTTCCTATATATATATATTTATGTTACAGCGATTTGTGTTAAAAACATGTCTCGGGTTGAAATTGTTTTAAAGATATATATTTATTTAGGGGTGAGACAGGCAGAAAAAGGTTGTTTAAAACTCAGAAGAAAGCTTTATTAAAACAAAATAGATATGGTTTTTAAGCTAAAATGTTCATTGTTACATTAGATATAGTCCAAAGATTGAAGAAAAGGTGATAAATGATCTTTGAGTATTTTTTCATATACTTCACCTAGTACTTAGTGTTCCTTCCTATTCAAATATCAGAAAGCGAAATAACATTCGAACATTCACATTAATAGTAGTAACATATGCAAAATTATTGTCCACTTTTTGTTTGTTAATGTTATGCGTGAAAACCAAATTTGCGTCAATTCGAGATTTAAATAATTAAAATTCTGGGGTAGGTGTTTGAATACAAAATTCTGATTGGCTAATTTGAATTTCGCGCGTGGATTTCAGATTCCAAATTCACGCACAACATTAATTTATGATCCGTTTATGAATCAGTGAAATTTTCTGTTGCGGAATCATATTCCCAAAGTAAAAAAAAAAATTTTTCAACAAGCAAAGAAAAAAATATATATCGATAACATTTGAGTTATTCTTCTATCTGCGCGCACAAAAAAAAATTCTTAAATAATGTTAATAACTTGTTAGCCACCCATTATTGAGGATGCATTCTCTATCCTTGGAATAATGTCAATTAATCTCAAATATTTTTCGCGCGGGATATGTTACCATTCTTTTCTCAAATAATTTTCTTATTTTTTTGATGTGTAGGATGTTTTCTAATCTCCTACCAAGCTCATCCCATAAGTGTTCAATTGGATTAAGGTCTACGGATTAAGAAGGCCAATCTTCCAGAACCCTCATCCTTTTTTCAGATAACCATTTTATAACATTTTTAGCTGTATTAACAGGCGCGTCATCATCTTGAAATTTGTAATGATTTGTAATAATTTATAGAGAGATTTCTTCGAAAGTAGCTTTTGTGCAGTGATGGCAACTAAAATAATGATATAATCTTAATGGTTTATTTTTCTTCTACTTTAGCCAATGGTCCTAACTCTTTACCTGCGAAGCAATCCAAACCATTATTCCTCCTCACCATGCTTTATCGTTGGTACCAGATTTTCAATATTAAAACGAATCCCCTTTCGCGCCAAATTCGTGTTGACGCATCGTTACCAAATAGTGAGTGTAAGGCAACTTTTATCACTCCGTATGACATTCTTCACTGTCTTATGGTCCAGTTTAGTCTATCAATACACCATTCGAGCCTATTTTGACGCTGGGGTTCGTTGAGATGTGGTTTTAATGCTTCATTGCGTGAGTTTAAACCAATTTCATGAAATCTTTAATAAATTGTTGTAACTGAAACATTTAAACCGGTGGTCTCGTTTATATACCACTAGCAGCAATTCTATTATTGTTAGCAATGATTTTCTTCAAAGCGTACTTTTTGGGTCTAACACTTCTCTGTTTGCTTATTGGTGTTTCATATTTTCCATAAACTTGAACGCTCTTTTCACTGCTGCAGCTGGAAACCAAGAATCTCGCTGATTTCTTTTCTAGTATGATTACCTATGAAAAGACATGATTTGAGATCTTTGAGCTATAGCGAATTTGTGATTTTTACCTAAGCCGACTAAGAACTTAAATAAGTCGCAGTTGATGAAAAACTTTTCAGATGATACTAAGCTTGCCGTTATTATTATTACTACTACTATAATTATTATTACTATAATTTTATTATAATATCTCGCCTTTAAATAATTCGAATAGAACGAATAATTCGAATAAGACGAATAATTCGAATTAAGATAAGAATTTGCATTACGAATAGAAATTCTATAATTTTTATCCTTGATGTATTGTATTTGTTCTTTGAACAAATGTATGTTTTTTGTCATTCTAAGTAATGCAGGTGGTCCATCTCAACTAAACGTCTATGCCACTAAATTCTGCACTAAAATTCCAGATGCACAAATGAATGTTAAGAGAAATTTTTTTTTAGCCGGCCAACATCACTATTTTTTTTTCATAATATGTGAATCAAAATCAAAAGTTACATTATAATATCAAGAACTAGAGCTATCAAATAATATAAAAATCGCAGATATTTTATTTTGTAAAAGGAATTTTTGACAATCAAGTGCATTCTTTCCTAGAACCTTTTTTTTTCTTATAAGAAAAATTACCAAAAAAGATTAAAATTAAAAATGCATATTGCTATAGCAAAAATCAACCATTCATAAACATTTATGACATGTTTGAGGCTATATGGTCAATTGTTTGCTGATTTCTTGCTGATTTCTTGTCAAGATGGTGTCAAAATTAATAGCTGAATCCCCATAATTGAAATTCTAAAATATCATTATGTAATAAAGTGAGAAAAACAATTTTATGCTAGACTTATTTATAGTAGAATTAGATATTTTGAATTATCTTTTACATATTCCTAATGTTAGGATGTTACATCTCGATGCAATTGACAATTACAGTATGCTAAAAATAAAAGGTAGATCATTTCCAATAAGATGGATCATATATTATATATTCTTCTGAAAAGTTCGAATCAGTAAAGCTCTAGGAGTAATAACTTATTTTTTCCTTTAATGATCATTAGCATGATTTCTAAAAAACTCCATCATATTTTCATACACCAAAAATGTTGTACAAGTTCCTGGAAGTACACGTAAAATATTAGGAGCTAAACCTTTATAAAAACCAAAAAAACCTTCTGATCTAATCAAAATGGAATATATTATGATTATGATTATGATTATTAGGTTAATTTTTTAAATAATTTATACATTTACCTGAAGACCTTTTTTATTGTATCAATTACACCGTTATATTTAACTTCAAAGCTTTGGTTTTGTAATCTAGCTTTAATTAATTGGTATGGATAGGTTGAAATGGTAGCAAAAATTTTCGAAGAACCAGCAATCAAAAGATATTCTAGGTTGTCCTTTTTGATGATGATAAAAATTTTCAGAAGATAATAAGTAAAAATATTATACTAATAGAAGGATATGTATATAGACTTACTAGTTTTTTACGATCTTCCTTTGAACCAATTTTCAATTTCCATTTCTTCATTTCTTCATAAGCCATAAATTGAAGAGCACCATGAGAAACACCAAAGAATGCAGGAATTATACCTCTATACAAACCACGTATTCCTTCATATTTTAAAATTTGATATAAACCATCGAATAAACCTTTGTATGCTCTAGGATCATCTATATTGGTAGCACACATTCGGGTTTTAATAACCCAAAATGGATTTGTAAATAGTGCAGTAATTGCTCCTTATTATCAAATAATCAATCAATAATATATTTATGTATATTAAGTGAGTGTATATGTGATTGATTAGTTTATTAAATGGTTAATTAATTAAAATAATAATATATGATTGAATGATTTACCAGCTTCTGCAGAAGCAACTAAATGTTGTATTGGAGATAATTCAGATGATTTGTTATTACTTGCCGTTTTTTGTTTAAATAGATCATACCTAATACAAGATGATAAAATTATGGGTTCATCCAAATATTTGTAAGCAGAAGAAAAAAGAATGAAATTGATTTAAAGTTTAATTATTGGTTTTAAATTTTTTAACAGAAAACCTACCAAATAACTATTATATGTGATTCCATTGTTTTGGTTTTTTTACATCCTTACCAATAAAAATATAGACCCCAACTCGTGGTAGCTCCAGTAAAATTAGGAGAAACGCCTCGATATAACCCTTTTAAACCATATTTTCTCCAAATAATATTCATTGTTTTAAAAGTGGCACCAAATTGATGCCTTTGAAATATCTTTCTCGCTGAATCATCCACTATTGTTTGATTTTTAACATGATCAATCAAAAGTATAGATTAAATAATTTTTACCAAGTTGATTGATATAAACAAAGTACCTTGAAATCTTGTCTTGATCAAATCAAATGGATGTAAACTAATAGTTGTAACGGCACCAGCGGTAATACCAGCAGTTGCATGATCCTAAATGCAAAAAATTAAGAACGAGTCTTGTTAAATTCATTAAAAGAAAAACCTAACATAAAATTAAAAGTACCAATTCAGGATATCTAAAAAATGATTTGGGCATCATGAAAATTTTTTTTGGGTAAAAAAATGGTAAAATATATCTTGTAATTTTTTATATTAAGGATAAAATAACTCCCGAATCTAAAAATGGATCTTGTATTAATTTTCGTCCCATGAAAACTGGTTTTTTGATGTGGCTAGTATACCAATGAATTACAAGGTAAGTAGTATTCGACTCGGACTAAAAAAAAAAAAGCTTTCTATTTAAAACATTCTAATTTAAAAATACTCTTTCCGGAATATTATCATGAAGCCGAGGCATGTGTGGTAGATATTAATAACAAACCTAGAACCATACCAGAAAATCATGATCAAGACACAAAAGTTATGATAAATGAATCCGTATCGAATGATGAAAACAGATCCCATGAAGATGGAGCGAAAACATCCTCTAAAAAGTGAAGACAACAGAAATTTTCTGCGCTTTAATCCCAACAATTGTTATTTTTTCAACAAATATATAATAATAGATATTATATTAATGGATCCTTGAGAAGATTGGTTTAGATAAATGGAAAAATGAATCTCGTAAAGAAACAGTTGCAGCATTAAAAAATTTACACAACTCACAAAGTATTTCTACCATTACTCTTTTTTTCAATTAATGAAACAAGACCAATTATATGTTTTTAATGACAAAAAATAGTTTAGAAGCCTGACAAAAAATTCTTCTTCATAGTAGCAAACAGTTATATGTAGATTTAGGGCCATCAATTCTATATCACATAAAGCAGCCAGCATCAGATATATATAGCTTTGGAGTTTTAATCCCAGAATTATTAACAGATATAGTTATAAACACGTTTTTTTTATGTCATTATGTGCAAAAATTCGTTGTAACTTTAACGCGAATTTAATTACAATTCATTGAAACGAAGTTTAACTGTATTAAACGGTGCAGGTAAGTAGTGCAAGTGTAATAAGAGGTAATATTATATACAGAAAGGTACTTTTTATGAAATATATCTATAAACTGTTTGCTGCTTCGTCAGTTTTTTAGCAAAAAAACTGAGCAGACATACATTGGTTTTTAACACCTTATGAAACTGCCGAAATCAAGCCACTTGTCAACCCATACTTTGAATATATTGAAATTCCAGGTGATACCAAAGTTGTTTGCGGAGGAGAACAAAAAGGCTCAAGAATTAAATAACATATAATGTTCGTATTATATTTTTTTTTTTTATTTCATTTGTAGAAATTTCGGCGAGATGCTCTCGAAGAACTTGAAAAATATATCAAGGAATGTTCGATAAATCAAAATGGGTGTATAAATAAAATGATTTTAGATTACTTGAAAGTATGTGCTGTGGAATCCTTTAATTGATATGAAAAAATTGAACAAGGCAATTTATATCGTCATAAAACTGTTAATAAATATGATATACACAAGACTTTCCTGATTTAGGATACTAGTTCGTATTTCCAGTTAATTTTTTCAAAGAAATTGATTCGTTTTTTATAGGATCGGTTTAGAATCTAAAGGTTCAAACTACGTAGGGCCAGATTTCAGACTCTATGTTCCATAATCAAAAAATACTCATACATCTATTTTTTTTAGAAATGGCAAGCCCTAGCATGAACAAAATTCATTGGGATACATCAACTGGGCAATTTTATAAATGGATATGAAATGGTAGTATGTGCAATGAAACTTGGGTATTCAGGAACTTGTCTATAGGTTGAAGTGGTGCTGATTGTACAATTCCAGAGAACTAGAATTATTATGAAACTACATCAGATTTTGGGTTTTCCTTTTCTGTTGTTATTTGATACTTAATTTTTAAAAAATGTGTTCTAATAATCAAAACTTATAGGAAAATGTAATAGATTATCTTGATGAAGTTGGATATAGTACACCAATTCAAAAAAGTCATCTGGATTAGATTAACCCAACTGCAACTATATGTGCCAAACCCACTGGAATCATGGTGTTAACACTGCCCAAGATATAAGGAACATATTTTTATACATGAACAAGAATGAGAGAGAAAGGCCTGAAGTTTTTAGGGGACTTAAATTGACCCCACTGCTGTATGTGATTGTGGCCAGAAAATCTTGCTGACACAGCAACAGCAATGGGGGTTTCTTTTCATCACAGTCAACTATAATAGGGTAATTCCAATTTAGAATAACAAATTTTACTTGTTAAAGACAAACAATAATTTTTATTATTAATATATATTCTGCTAAAAAAACAAATTCAATATTTTTTACATGCAAATTTCTCAAGTGAGTGAAAATCAGATATAAAATGATCATTGTTTCTTACTCATCAGTCCGTTTCTTCAAACCTTTTAGTATGTTCAGCAACTATATGTTGATAGAATTCTTTTGGATATTCTATAAAAATGATTTATTAAATATTTATTAAAATATTAACATATATGCATATTGTGCAGATTATTTGAAAAAAAAAATACCTGATCCACGAATTTTAATTGCATAACAAACTTGAAAATATAATAATAATCATGAAAGTTAAAAATTTTTTCCAAAATAAAAATATATAGAGATTGAAATTGAAAAAATGAAATGAAACTTTACCATCTTCTACTTTATTTAAATTTTGTTTCATAACTTCCAATTTTCTTCCGAAATATTTATTGTGAGCAATAATTTCATAATCTATTGAAAATATTATATGCAATTAATATAAGGATCAATTAGAAAATTTATTCCAAATTATATATTATATTTACCAGATTTTAAATCTCTTAAAAATCGACCAATAATTGATGCAAAATCATGATCACCTCTTCCAATACAATTCGTTGCGTATCTCATCAATTCACCCGATAGATCTGCTACACCTAATAAGTAATCTTCATTTGTTACTTGTAAAAACTAAATAATAACAATTATTATTATTATTATTATTATTATTATTATTATTATTATTATTATTATTATTATTATTATTATTATTATTATTATTAAATCGCATGTTCACATAAAAATAAACAATACTATTAATTACTTGAGTTCCATTTTCATCTTTGAAATCATTATCAACATCTTTAATTTTGTCAAGCAATTTTCTATTATGCAAGTACTCTAGAAGAGACATTGCCTCAATATATTCCTGCAATGAATCACTAATGTTTTTATGATACCTTGATGATAATCATTATAATTATGATTACGATTATTATGAGATTATGATTATTGTGAGGTAATGATAATAAACATTATGATAATTCAATAACATCGATATTTATTACCTATAATAATTAACACCTTGTAACTCTACAGAGATATCTTTAAACAATTTAAGAATCTCCTGTTTTGTTGTTGCAGATTTTTCAATTGATGAATTCAATGTTTTTGGTGTGATTCTTTTTGAGAAATTATTGTTTTTTAAATATACTTGAAATACCTTTTTATTTATTTATAATAATATTAATAATTCTTGGTTGTATTTTTGCTTTTACCTTTGTGCAAAAGTTATTAAATTTTTACTTTGAATTGTGATATCTCTAATGATTATTATTAAGATTATTAGAAATAAATTACAAAACTTGCTGTAAAATAAATAATATATAATAATGTTATTATTACAAAACCTTGAGCATTTAATAATTCGTTCACGCCTTGCATACTTTCTTAATAAATTATCATGGTAATATTAATTCATAATAAGTTTCAATATTGATGTAATGATAACAATAATGACAATTAAGATTATTACATGTTCATCCAATGAATTTTTAAAAGTTGTAAATAGCGAAGTTATGTCAACTCCTGTAGAAAAGTTATTTCTAGAACTTGTTGACAATTCCATTTTTGTTTTTGCAAAAAAATTATATCATGTGATTTTATTTTTATTTTCAAAACTCGTAATATTAACACTTAACGTATATATCGTCATCATTATTATTTGGCAGCCTCATAGATTTACAAATATTCATTAATTTACCATGTATTTTATATTTGATATTATTTTATTATCTTTCTTCATTGTAACAAAAATGCTTTTAGTATTAGACACTTCTATATATATCAATCGAAAAATTTCATGTCATCATAATAAAGTTTACATGGGTTGTTTGAAAAGTTTTGACCATTTCTTTGTTTCTAAAAAATTTATATATATATAATAAATAAAAAATTACATCAATCCTTCCAAATACTCACCATCTACATCCATGCAAAGTTTCAGCCTTCTCTACCAATTTTCATATACTCCTCTTTTGGGATGTTTTCAACAATTGACTGAACAGCTCTTGCCAAAATTTCAATGCTATCAAACTTCTTTCCTCAAGTAGTTTTAATTTTAGGAAATAAATAAAAGTCGCAAGGTTCCAAATCAGGACTGTATGGAGGATGTGGCATAATTACAAGCCTTTCTTGTTCCAAGAGATTTGTTATTAATTTGCATTTAGAAGCCATTTACTTTAGAAGACAAGTTTGAAATTTTCATAACTTAAAATCAAAAAATATAAACAATACCATGTTTTTTATGAAACTCATAGTATTTAATCATATATTATTATGTAAAAGATTGTACAGTAAACAGAGGCTCAAAACTGTTCAAACGATCCACGTATATCATAATTATCTTGCTTTAAAAAATCTATTATACGTGAGTTCACTTTTTGATTTAAAGAAAAATTTATCAATAATAAGTTTAACAAATAAATTAGTTACTAAATAAAAAAAAAAATTTTTTTTATAATTCGTTGGTAGGCCAATTCATTTTGATTGTTATCATCAATTAATATGCTCCCCAAATAATAATCGGTGACAGTAGCACAGCTCTCCCAAGATATTTACCTTCCTAAATATCCGCCTTTGTTCTTTAGGCTTTCTTATTACTTAGCCACGATCGGGTTGGGCATTATTCCTTTATGTTTAGGTTCAGTTTCTGGACTGGCCGCGCCCAGCTAAGGTTTACTCCTCTTAGGCGTTGGCCTAAGCCAAAGAAATAAAATTAAAAGAAATATATACACAACTATACTTATCAAAGGCGTCCCCCTGGTAAAATAGTAATTAATTAGTTAGTTAATTTAGTTTAGCAAGCGAATGGGTTCTTCCACTGGCAAATGTTTAGTTAAAAAAAGTATATTTATGTTCGTATTTTATTATTAAGGTATTGTTGTTACAAGATAGAGATGAAGATAAAGATATTACATGAAGTTAAGAAAATTACAACGTTATTTATGCATGTTAAAGGTTCTATAATCTAGTCTCCGATTTCTTTGAAATCCTAAATTATCCTAATTTTAAATATATCCCTTAAACATTATTTGAACCTTCCGTGTAGAATTTCTTTCAAGTTATCTCCGGTCGAAATCAAGTAATTTAAATTCTTTCGTTTAATTTTTAAATCTAAGGATTAAGGGTCTGTTACATTTTATAATGTTAGAACATTTATTTCTCCATTGTTTGAGATATTTTTCGCGAGTCAATTATTTTATTGGTGGTTGAACATGAATTTGGACTGGTTTGAATACTTGATCAAATTTTTTTGCGTGCAACTTTCGTAAATCATTTCCGATTTTATTTATTGATTTCCCGTGATATGTAAAATTACTATTTTACAGTATGTAATGTTGAAATGGTGTTCAGCTTTACACGTTACATTCAAATGCGAGGTATCTATATATTCGTTCGAAGCATCAACATTAGCCAGTTGTCGAGAATGTTTAATACCAGTAACATTAGGTACAGAACTATGTAAAGAATGCCAACAAGAAGAACCAAATATTCAATGGATGTTTTGATTAATACGCATTCAAAAGTTAGATTCATTCATTTTCGTAATAACTTATTGAGTGGCATCCCTGAATCTTTGACATTATTGCAAATAAGTTCTATTGTCTTGGTTATCAATCCATCACTTACCAACCAAACTCATATGATGTTTCCTGCATTGTGGACAATGTAGACCGATAATAAAATATGAATCAATCTGATAGTCACCTTCCTTACATATACTAAAATGTAGGTTTAATTTTTGAAGTGAGTTGTTAATTTGCTGACAACATCATTACGCTTCTCTTTTGATAGTTTCTTCTTGAATGGGAAAGATTCAGAGTAGCATTGAATATTTTCGAAATTCGATACCTGGATTGAGATATGGGTTCCATGCTAACAAAAAGATAGTTCGGGTTCAAGAACCCCAAAATGAGTTGTTGATACCACTATATTCTTTG